>CM046433.1:37092217-37332217 GCA_025506505.1 Flaveria sonorensis
TGTGGGATGCACTGAAACTGATGTATGAGGGGTCCAATGAAGCCAAGGAAAACAAGAAAGACCTCTTGAAGCAACAGTTTGAAAATTTCACCTTCAAGACAGGTGAAACCATGACTCAACAGTATTTCATGTATGTTAAGATTGTGGATATTCTGGCTGATGTTGGAGTAACTATTGAGAATAGAGAAATTGTTAGGAAGTTCATGTCCTCTCTTCCCAAACAATGGACACACTATTGTGTGGTCATTAAGAGGACTGAAAACCTCAAGACCCTGACTCTCACTGAGTTATATGGAATACTCAGTGGATACCAGATGGAGATAAACATGCAAAACCCATCTGGTAACTCCAACACTCACCAGAGTTCTTGCCTTCATGTGGGTGAAAGGGATAGCAGAGAACCACAGCACCATCTTATCTGCTACCCTGAAACTTCATAAAAGGGCCCTTTCATCACCTTCCCAGAGACACCCAGAGAGTGCTACATCCAAGGAAGTCCATTCCAAGAGACAAGCACCTCTCAAGCCTTTGTAACTACTGATGAAAGTTCAGGAAACTTTCTTTTCACTCTTTAAGACCTGGATTGTATCCATCCAGATGATCTGGAATACATGGAGATAGTCCAGTAGATGGCTCTTCTCACTCACAGAGTCCAGAAGTTCTACAAGAGGACAGGGAGAAGGTTTCCTAGCAATGCTGCTAGTGGCAAGTTTGGACTGGACAAGAGCAAAATGAAGTAACCAGATGGGTCACTTTGCCAGAGAATGCAAGGAACCTAAGTAAAATGGTGGCCAAGCATCATCCAGGCCAAACTACACTGAGGGAAGGCACCAGAATGAGAAGCCAAGACAGCAAGCTACTGTTGCTATTGAAGAAAGAGGCTTTGACTGGAGCTTTCAGGCTGAAGATACTTCACCAAATCAAGCACTAATGGCTGACCATGATGAGGCTAAAATACTAGAACATCTTTGCTCTCCTAAATGTATTGCTAAAGTGAATAGATACAGGTCCTACAACTTGGAAGTGAGATCTGATATTGAATCCTTGAATATCCTAAAAGCTGATTTTAAAAGAGCTAAAAATGACTATAAACTTAAGATTGAAGATCTAGAGAAAACAGTTTTAACTCTTAAACATGTGTAAACAAATTACAGGACTCAAATTAAAGATCTCATTACCAAGTTGACTGAATGCCAGGCTGAGCTTGTGATCAGCAAAACCAGGGCTGAAAAATGTGTTCTTAAAGAAGAGACCTTCAAGAACATCATATCCTCATCTCTGCATGCAAAAGTCTGTTATCAGAATAAGTAGCGACTAGTATCTACTAAGATAGCTCCTCCACACACTCTATTATCTGTAAGATCTCCAAGGTGTGGAACTGGTGAAGATGAGCTTCCCCTCATAGTTGAAGAGGATGAAGAGGAGATGGTGAGGGATGACTCTGAAATGAGTGAAGAGAGTCAATCCAAAAAGGGTCATCATGCTCCTGAGGAGAAGAAGAAGGCTGGTATGAAAAAGACAAAGAGGAAGAACTTGATCAGAAGAGCAAAGAGAAGATCATAGAAGGCTTAAGAGATCAAGGCCACTTTTGACTCCAAGCAGAAACAAGTGTTCATATCTGCAGGGTTTGAAGTGGTAAAGGCTGAGGAATCAACTACAAACTCTAGTACCAGGAGTTTTAGTACAATTCCAACTCATTCCAACAAAGAGAAGGCTGAATTACTATGTACCACTACTACACAGTCTGAACCATCCTCCTCCAAGAGCTAGTCTCTCCCTAAGAAAATTGTTGCATCATCTGTGAAGAAGAAGCTGGAGAAAGAAAGTGTTCAAGTTCAGTCTTGCTCTCAGAAGTAGACTCCCAAAAGGAAGCAAATGGAATGCATCATGTGTGGTAGTACTTCCCATCTGGCTAAGGATTGCATCTACAATCCCAAAAGCACTATCCACATGTTCAAAGAGAAAGCTTCTGGGAAGAATAAGGAAAAGCTAGATTCGGAAGGAAAATCTATTTCCTTCGGAAGCCCCAAAGTGAAAAGGAAAACAGGTGGTAAATTGCCTTAGGAAGAAAAAATGGTCTCGGAAGAAAGGAATACTTCTAAAGCACCAAAGCCAGCTGCAGTGAAAGCTAGATCTTTCGAAGGCCCAGTCTCCAAATCTTCCGAAGTTGTTAAAACTTCTAAAGCTTTAAAGGTCAAGCCCAATCTTCCGAAGGTGGTGTGGAAGATGAAGGAAGACCATGTGTCTGAAAGTTCATCATCAGCAACAACAAATGATCCTCAAAGCCTGAACATAGGATCACTTACTATTTCATTGTCTTCTATTCACTTTGACAAGCCCAAGACCAATGAGGCTTGGGTTCCCAAATGTAACTAAATCATCTCTTTTTATGTAGGGCCAGCTGAAAACCAACAGGAATGTATGGATCATTGATAACAGCTGCTTAAGACACATGACAGGCAATGGCTCCTTGCTTCAAAACTTTGACAAGTTTGATGGAGGGCCAGTTGCTTTTGGAGGAGATGCAGGAGGTTACATCACTGGCAGGGGCATGGTCTCAAATGGATCTATAGATAATATATCAACAGGTGATCCTGACCCAAGATTTGAGCTGAGAAGACCAAACAAGAATACTACTTCAGCTCCAATGGTAACTAACCCTGCAAGTGAAGCTCCTATCAGCACAAGCATGACAAATACTGCTGATTCATCTGAGATGCCTTCAAATTCTAGCTCAGAGGCTCCAAATCCATGTGAAGGAACTTCAAATGTATAAGGAGATGGAGGTAGTGATAGTGATCAGGAATTTCTTGATGCTGATAACCACTCCATAGAAGACAACATTAATGATGTAACACACTCATTGGATCAAGCTTCTCTTGATAAGTGTGTTGATGTGGTGGGTAGCACTTCTTTGCCAGATCTAAATTTCTCTAACTTAGATCTCTCAAATCAACTTGCTGTGATCCCTCAACTTAGGATCCACAAGTCACACCCCATCACAAATATCATTGGAAATGTTAACACAGGGGTGAGAACAAGAGGACAAACACATGAGAGCAATGTTTGTCTGCATTCTTGTTTCTTATCCCAGATTGAACCGAAGAAAGTTGATGAGGCTTTGAAGGATGGAAGCTGGATTGAGGCAATGCAAGAAGAGTTGCTTCAAATCAGAAGACAGAAGGTGTGGAACTTATGTCCTCTTCCTCAAGGGAAAAGTGTCATAGGAACTAAATGGGTATTCAGGAACAAGACTGGTGATAGAGGGATTGTCATCAAGAACAAGGCTAGACTGGTTGTCCAGGGGTACACTCAAGAAGAAGGAATTGACTACACTTTCTTAGAGCTTGATGCAGTCCATATAGAGCTTCACAAGACAAAGTCTTCTGAAGCCATTTTGAATAGTTGACTGATTTCTTCCGAAGACAGAGAAAATATGCTTTCTCTGAGTTACTTTTTGATAAAGCTGTTGTACCTTCCGCTGCTACTCTAAAGACTCACCAGCTTTTCATTAGTTGGTGAAACTTCCATACTTTATCAAACTATAGAAGAAGGTCTTTGCCTATAACTTCCCATAATTGTTCCTGTAGACTTGTCTTATTAGATAAAGTCAGTGAGCTATGGCATGTCAAAGTCACTAGTCAAAAGGCAATCTGCCGTTTGACTGTAGATTGATCTTATTGTCTAGATTAGTCAAATCCCAACTATCTTTTTGTATATTGACGGTTGTAGGTTGTAGTATTTAAGAGTCTCAAGTTCTTGTAACTAAGATATACTTAAACACACTTGTAATAGAACTAGAGAATCAATATACAACTTCCTTGAAAACTTTATCTTGTGTTCTTATGATATTGTTATTGTTTTAGTTACATTACTTGTGTTTGCTTAGTATCTTCTAAATAGTTACCAGTTCCCTATTTGAATTGTTAAGTGATCTAAAGTTCTCTCCTCCTGTGAAGCTAGTTGCAAACTTAATCACCCTTACCCGGTACTACAGAGAGAGAGAGAGAGAGAGAGATAGGGAGGTTAAGTTATATATATATTTTGTCTAAGAAGGTTAAATAATGATCTTAGTCTTCTATTTGTTTAATCAATGGTGAAGATGATAAGAAAAGAAAAAGATGAAAAAGTATTTTGGTCATGTACCCAATTTTATTGATGTTTTTGAGTTTCCCCTAATTTTCTAAAATGTTTATAACATTTTCATATGACATTATTTTTTGAAACAAATTACACCATAAAATTATAAATAATTTTTCTTTAAATTAAGTATAGTATTATTATATTTTAACCAAAACAACACACAGAAAAGTAAAAAAAATTACTACATAAAATAAACAGAAGTTAAAAAAAATTTACTACATAAAATAAACAGGAATATAATGCTATATGATCTTAAGGAAAAACATTGCAGGACCATTGAAGGGTGGTCATTGCAATAGTTTCACAAGGTGGAGAGATTTAGAATACTTAGCAGATCAAATAGGAAACCGGTTAGGATGAAACAATGAACACAAGTAACATGAACACAAGTAACAAGAACAAGAACAAAAACAATAAACAAGAACACTCAAATATGGTTTTCAAGAATGATGTATATTGCTCTTAAGTTATTACAAGTGTTACAAAGCTTATCAGAAGATACAAGTACTTGAGATGCTTTATACTACATCCTACAGTCGACCATATTTTGAAGGCCAGCTGGAAACACTAATCTAGACAACAAGATCAATGTAGAGTCAAAAGGTAGATTGCCTTTTGACTAGTGACTATGACATGCCATAACTGACATCCTAATATAATACAAAAAGGATAAAAGTACATAGTTAGAAAGTTACAGACAAAAGACCTTAATCAATAGTTAATAAAAGCATGGACTTTTCACCAACTCATATAAGTAGGTAAGTTATCAGAAGTGGCAGCGAAAAGTGGTTCAACTTTTGTCAAAAATGATTAAGAGAAAGCATGTCTTCTTTGTCTTTGGAAGAAATCAGTCTTTGGCTTCGGAAGACTTTGTCCTTGAAGCTTTGAAAGACTTCATCTTTGGCTTCGAAAGATATCATCTTTTGGCTTCGGAAGATTTGATACTTAGCATAATTCACTGAGTTATATAAAATCTTCTGAAGTAACTTCCTTGAACTTCACATGTGCATGCTGAGAGCTCTTTGCTTGTTCTTTGGTTGCATCAGCCTTTAAGTGTATTCCTTACAAACTCCCCCTAGGCTTATGCTACCAAAACAAAGGAGACCTTTGAATCTTGATCTTCATCTGTTGACAGTCTTTATTAGAATCAAGACCATTCCCTTCATCATCAGTTGGTCAGGATTCCTCAGACTTTCAAAGTACCTCCTCATGTCATAGAGATCATGCAGAGGGTGGTCAAGTATGTTTTGCCAGAAGTACACATCTTGACCCCCTTGATCTCTAGTGACATACCATCTGTCTGGATTGGTGGAAAACATCCAAGACATGATGGGTCTCTCAGCAGCAAGAGGCTCTACTTGAATAGGAGTTGGATGAGCAACCTCTTCTTGATCACCCTTAGGATGTTTGACCCATCTTGAGGTGCAGAGGAGGATGCCTTGGACTTATTATTCTTTTTCTTGTCCCTTCTAATTGCCATCCATTTCCTCTTTCTATATTTTAACTGAGGAGACTGGCCTGCAGTACCAAATTGTTCTTGCTTGTCTTCCTCAGTTAGGTTCTTGTCCTTTATAGGTTCAGAAGGAGAAGGAACAAGACCCTACTGTGGATCAAAAGTTGAAGTTGGCTATGATGCAGCACTAGGTCCAGGTTGTTTTGTCTCCTGGGGTGGGTTCAACCTTGACCTGAGCTTCAGGTGCAGCCTGATTTGGTGTAGAATGCAAGTCAACCAGCTCACCCTTTTTGATATTCTGCTTGATCACTCTAATGTGCTCATCCATGATGGATAGAGACATTGGACCAAGTCTCCTTTCAGAGAATCCATACAGCTTCTAGAAGCTCACCATCTTCTGTCTATTAACAGATTTCTTCAAGTTTGCTCTGATGGTGGCCCTTGACCTTGTAACCTCTTCCCCCATCTTCCTCTTTACAGCCTTTTTCTCTTTTTGCACTTGTTGCTCAAGTTGCTTGAGGTATTCGAACTCAATGTAGTCATATGGTAAGGGAAGAAGGTTTGCTACCTTATAGAGACCTGTGGCACTCAGGTAGGTTATCATGTTTTCCCTGTCTTGTTCCCTACCTACCTGAGTTTGTTGCTAAGTACCCACAGTCTCTACTTTAGGACTTTCCTGAACTGGGGAGAGGGTAGGAGCTTTGTAGAGTCTCTTTATTCTTCTTTCTTCCTTGATCTTGAGAAGCAATTCTACAGTCTCAGCTTCCTTCTCTCCTTTGACACTTACATGTCAGCTAGTTCATTTAGTTTCTCTAAGGGGAGAGAGATGAGTTTATTAATATTGTAGTTCCTGGACTGTAGACAATTCAATATGGCTGCCCTTAACTCATCATCTTGAGTGCTTGGCCTAGGGGCAGCCTTGATCGTAACTTCCATGAAGCCAGGGGTCCTACTTGAACTCTCCCCACTTGCCTTCCTCTTCCTCTCTCTCTTTTCCTCCTCAATCTCCTCAGAGGTCATCTTTCTCTTCCATTTGTCACTCACAGGCCTGGGTGACTCAGGGTGGAGAGAGCTTTAGCCTTCATTACTTGGTGTTACACTTGAGCTCTGGCTAGAGAGAGGCTGTGAGACACCTTCACTAGTTGGTGCCTCACTGAGGGTAATGGGTGCTAAAGCAGCTCCTGTCTCTAGGTTCACAGGCTTAACTACTAGACCTTCTGCCAAGATTTCCCCTTCAAAGCTAATCTTAGGGTCCACCTCAACATCCAGTTGACCAACACTCTTGCCTGCTAGCCTCTGTCTATATAATCTGGTTGTCAGCTTGAACTCTTCAAGCACCCTTTGTTGAATCTATCAGCTAACCTTGCAGCTTGCCTGTTTTGACTTGGGTTGGCAAGTGGGAGGTGAACTAGATAGGTGCTCTTATAGTATCTTAGGTTGTAGAAGTTGAAGATCTCTTGTTGTCCCTGAGACCTAGAGTTTACCAGGGCTCTCCTTTCAGTATTATACCTCTATCCCACTTTTGGATTCTTAGCTAGGTGAGATGGAGTAGGCATAGCCCTTTGTATACCCTCCTTAAACAAGATTTAAATGAGTGAGTCCACATTAATGTGGACCTGAGGAGGTTGTTGAGTATGGACAACTGTAAGTGAGGGTGGTGAGTCCTCCATGTCCATATTCTGAGAGGAGCTCCTAGGTTCTGTGATTATAAGTAAGACTTTATCCCCTTTTTTGGTAGCATCACCCTCTTGCACAGGGGAGCTAGGAGTTAGGTCCACCACATCCACATGTTCTTGTGGGCCTGGTTGAGTCCTCTGGATGGGTCTTTCAGCTAACTTGCCCTTGAGATCGGTGATCTCAAGTTGCTGGTCATTGACCATTCTTTGTAAGGTAGTCACTTGAGATTCTAGGTGACTAACCTTGGAAACTAAATAGGTGCAAAGTTTGGACAATATGTGCACCTTTAGTTGCAGACTCCCCTCATCTTCATTAGAAGAATCATGAGGGGTGAGAGAATAGGACCAAGGTCTTCTTCCTCATCAACAACTTGTGTTTCTTGGCCGCTGGATTTCCCCTACACACTGACAGCTTCACAGGAAGTGTCAATGGGATGGGTTGTCATGGTTGAGGTATTAATGATGTGATCACTTGCAAAAGTGAGAGCCTCTTCCATATGGGCCTTCTGAACAAATTCAAGAAGGTCCACCTCAGTTGTGGGTGGATGATGTGGACTAGATATAGGTGATTCAGGAGCACTCATCTCTCCTTGAGCTGGGGTGGAGGAGAGAGACTCATGTTACTCACTGAAACCTATATCTTCATCATTATAGAATTCAAGGTTTGGGATTGGTTGATTAAGGTCAAGCGGCTGGGGATGGTAACTTTCCCCTAAAGGTTGATCACTAGAGTTTTGAGACTCTAAGTGAAGCCTAAAGGCTAGAGTTGTGAGCTCATCAGGCTGAGCATGAGGAACCTCAGCACTAATCATAGAAGTAATAGGAGTGGTCCGCTACTCAGGAGAAATGGGAGCTCCAGCGTCCACTTCTTCCTGTATGGTTGGTGATTTAGGGGCCTGCTAACTTGATTAGCCTGAGTAAGGGTTCGTTTGGATTTTCTTTGGTAGGTGATGGTGATTTGTGGCTGTGTGGGTGGTGTAGATGTAGAAGGTGTGGGTTGAACATTGGCTGGTGCTTCCAAGTTGTGACCTTGAGGAAAGAGCTCTAACATTTTTGGGACCAGGGTTGTTTCTACCCCTAAGAAGCCAACAGTGGCCTTTCACATTGTCTTAAAGATGTCGGGACTCATCTGTCCCATTTTAAGAATATTACGTGTTCCTCTTAACTATGAGCGTAGTTCACAATTAAGAATGTATTGAACATATCTAGGGAACATATATATTCTAAGGAGTCCAAGTTAGCAAGCAGACTTGTATAAATAAATTAGGAGTAGCTGAACTTGACCCCTTGTACCATTCTATGGACTATGTAGGAAAGGTCTTCCGGAATTTGGTCCCAACCTCCATGCTTGTTAGATAAAGAATGGATGACTACATGGAAGAGGTACTTCCATTTGGAGGAGACCTTACCCTATTTAAGGGTTCTTATGGAGTAGTCCCCTTCATAGCCCATCTGTCGGAATGAGTTGTTCACAGCAGACTTATGGAAGGACAAATCAACTTCTTCATCATCCAACCTCATATGAGAGTTGATGGTGGCTGGAGTGATGAATATTGTCCTCCCCTACAATGTGGCAGACAGTGCCTTCCTACCGTCTAAGATGACCTCTTGGCAGGTCCTCCAGAACTCCAAAAGTTGATCTTCATACAATGGAGGGTCTATTGTAAGAGCGGTGAGGTAGTTGGTTAGAGACAAGAAGCGGTAAGCATCTGAGAAACCATGATCTTTCTCAGATGATAACAGGGCAACTTGATTGTGTTCCCTGTGTAACTGCATGGAAAAATTGGTTTGGTTTCGGGGATCAGGGTTGGCCATTTTGAGTAGCTTTAAAGTGAAGAAAGGTAAGAGCAAAGTCGGTTTGTGGGTGAATATAAGGTTTGAATTTGTGTAGATGAAGGAGAAAGTGAAGGAGGGGGAACCGTTGTATGAATATATATATGATAAGGATTTGAGACAAAATTAATGCACACAGATAAACTTTGAAATTTGGATGTCGGTCCCACCTCTGAAAAAGTGCCCAAAAAGGTAGTTTTCTTGGAAGTAGAAAATCTTCCGAAGGTAGTTTGTCTTCAAACTTTCGAAGCCAATTTGGTTTCGAAAGATATTTCTTAGATTTTCAAGAATTTTACTTTGGAATAAAAATACTTAGAGTATTTTTACTTCCTAGATAAATATTGCTTCAGAAGATATCAAATATTAGAAATTTTATTTAATGAAGAATAAAGCTTCCGAGACTTAATTGCTTTTGGAAGAAAATAGTCCTTCAATACATATAAGTACTTAGTGACAAATATAAGCTTCGGAAGATATTTCAAAATTTCTTCCGAAGGTTAATTTCTCAGAAGCAGTTAGTTGTTTTGAAGACATAATTTTCTTCCGAAGACAACTTGATGTCTTCCGAAGGAAAACATATCTGAAGTTTTTCAAAATTCTAAGGAATATCATTTAAAAAAATTTCATTCATAGTAAACTGGGCATACATGGTGATGATATAGATAAAGTAAGACACACATATTTTAAAAATAATCTTGAGTTTAGTTTAAGAAAATCTACTCAAAGTTAATCATCCCAATAGCTGATACAAGATACTTAAATCTCTGTTCATCAAAAGCTTTTGTGAACAGATCAGCATATTGTTCATTTGTGTTAACTTTGACCAGTTTTATCAATTCTTTTTCAAAATTATCTCTAATCAAATGATATCTGATATTGATGTGCTTTGTCTTTGAGTGCTAGACAGGATTCTCTTTAATAGAGATAGCACTGTTGTTGTCTATATGGATGGGAGTCTCCTTGAAGTTGAATCCATAGTCTAGCATCTGATTCTGAATCCAAAGCACTTGAGCATAGCTGCTTACAGTAATAATGTATTCAGCTTTAGCAGTTGATGCAGACACACAAGATTGTTTCTAGCATTACCATGAGACTATCCTTCCACCACGAAATTGACATCCCCCAGATGTAGACTTTGAATTCATATTGCAGCCACCATAGTCACTATCTGTATATGCAAATAGATTAAAGTCAGAATTCTTCGAATACCAAAGTCCCAATTTAGGAGCACCCTTGAGATATCTGAGAATTCTCTTTATAGCAACCAGGTGTGACATGTTGGGGTTGGCTTGATATCTTGCACAAATTCATGTAGCAAACATGATATCAGGCTTGCTGGATATGAGGTACATAAGAGACCTAATCATAGCCCTGTATAGATGTTCATCAACACACTCCCCTCAAGATCTGGTCCTAGAGAGTGGTTTCTGGCTATGGGTGTCTTAGCAACCTTGCACTCAGTTATATGAAATCTAATAAGTATGTCCTGCACATACTTTGACTAGTTTATGAAGATGCCATTGTCAACTAGCTTCACTTGAATTCCTAGAAAGAAATTGAGTTTCCCTATCGCACTCATTTCAAATCTATTATTCATCAGCTTCTTAAAGTCTTTGCAGAGCTTCGGATTAGTTGACCTAAAAATAATGTCATCTACATAAACATGAACCAGCATCAAGTCATTTCTTGTTCCCTTGATGAAGATTGTTCCATCAATAGTACCTCTCTTGTATCCATGCTGACAAAGATACTATGATTGTGTCTCATACCACTTCTTTGGAGTGATACAACCCATAGAGATCTTTCTCAAGCTTGCAAATATAATCAGGAAGATCTGGGTCTACAAAGTCAGGTGGTTGTTTGACAGACACCTCCTCATCAATCACTCAATATAAAAAGGCTCAATTGACATCAAGTTGGTAGACCTTGAATTCCTTGGATGCAGTAAAAGCCAGAAATATCCTAACAGCTTCATGTCTTGCTACAGGAGCAAAAACATCTGTGTAGTCAATCCCTTCTTCTTGCATGTACCCAACAACCAGTCTGGCCTTGTTCTTGATGACAAGTCCTCTATCATCCTTCTTGTTCCTAAATACCCACTTGGTACCTATGGTAGTCTTCCCTTGAGCAAGAGAACATAAGTTTCAAACCTTTTCTCTTTTGATTTGAAGCAGCTCTTCCTGCAATGCTTCAACCTAACTTCCATCCTTCAAAGCCTCATCAATCTTCTTAGGCTTTATTTGGGAAAAGAAACAAGAGTGAAGACAAACATTTTTATCATGGGTTTGTCCTCTTGTTCTCACCCCTGTCTCAACATCTCCAATGATGTTTGTGGAGGGATGTGACTTGTGGATTCCTAATTGAGGAATCACAGCAAGTTGGTTGGACAGATCTAAATTAGTGAAATTCAGATCTGGTTCTTGAGTATCATCCACCACATCAACACACTTATCAAGAGAACCTTGATCCAATGAGTGTGTTACATCATTGATGTTGTCTTCTATGGAGTGGTTGTCAGCATTAAGAAATTCTTGATCATTATCAACATCTCCATCTCCTTTTACAGTGGAAATTCCTTTATGTGAGTTCTGTGCCTCTGTGCTGGAATTTATAGGCACCTCAGATGTATCGACTGAAGAATTTGTCATGGTTGTGCTGACAGGATTTCTAACTACAGGGCTAGTTACCACTTGAGCTGAAGTAGTTTGAACACTTGGTCTTCTCAGCTCAAATCTTGAATCAAAATATCCAATTGATAAAGTACCTGTAGATCCTAAAACATCTTCACAAGATTTGTTAAAATAGTTGGTAACTAAGTCAAGATCAAACAACCAATCAGGACCAAAACCTTTCACACTGGGTGTGTGCTCATTAAAGGTCACATTAGTTGACTCCTCAACTACTCTAGTTCGAAGATTGCATACTCTATAAGCCTTAGCTTAGGAAGAGTATCCAATAAAATTTCCATCATCTGATTTCTCAGCAAATTTGGCTATTTGATCCTTGGTATTCAAGATGTTGCAAGGACATCCAAATGATCTGAGGAAACCAATGAAAAGTTTCCTTTTGTGCCATAGTTCATAAGGAGTCTTACCATGAGTCTTGACTACTAAAACTCTGTTTTGCACATAGCAGACAGTGTTGACTGACTCTGCCCAGAAGGTGACGGGCAGTTTAGAGTCAGATAACATGGTTCTTGCAGCTTCAATAAGTGTCCCGTTTCTCCTCTCAGCAACACTGTTTTGCTGAGGAGTCCTAGGAGCACTATATTGTCTTGTAATACCTTTTTCATCACAAAATGCATTAAGGATTTGGTTCTTGTATTCAGTTCCTTGATCATATATTATGATCTTGACCTTGTGATCACATTGATTCTTAAGTTTTAGAATGAAGCTCTTCAAGATTTTAGGAGTCTCATCCTTAGTTCTAAGGAAGAAGACCCAAGTATATCTTGTGAAGTCATTTGTGATCACCAAGCAATAAGAGGTCTTTCTTAGACTCATTACACTAGTAGGGCCAAAGAGATCCATATGTAATAAGTGTAGGGGAGTAGTGATGGAGTTTATTTCCTTTGGCTTGTGAGACACCTTGTGTTGCTTCCATTTTAGGCATGCAACACAATGGTCATAACTTGTAAACTCTTTCTTTGTCATTCCAGTTACCAAATCATTCATAATTAATTTATTCATATAAGTTTACATGGTACATTTTTTTATGCCAGAGGAAAGACTCATCACCATTGGCTTTAGATAGAAAGCAAGAAACTTCTCCTAAAGGGTATTACAAAACAATATAGTGCTCCCAGGACTCTAATGGTATTGCTGAGAGGAGAAATAAGACATTTATTAAGGTTGAAAGGACCATGCTCTCTGACTCTAAACTGCCCATCACCTTCTGGGCAGAGGCAGTCAACACTGCCTGCTATGTGCATAATAGAGTTTTAGTAGTCAAAACTCATAGTAAGACTCCTTATGAACTGCGGCACAAAAGGAGACCCTTCATTGGTTTCCTTAGATCATTTGGACGTCCATGCACCATCTTGAATACCAAAGATCACATAGCCAGATGATGGACACTTTATTGGATACTCTTCCCAAGCTAAGGCTTATAGATTATACAATCTTAGAACTAGAGTAGTTGAGGAGTCAGCCAATGTGACCTTCAATGAGCACACACCCAGTGTGAAAGGTTCTGGTCCTAATTGGCTATTTGATCTTGATTTAGTTACCAACTATTTTAACAAATCTAGTGAAGATGTTTTAGGATCTACAGGTAATATAGCAGGAGATCCTAACCCAAGATTTGAGTTAAGAAGACAAAGTGATAGAATTCCTTCAGCTCCAATGGTAACAAACCCTATAGTTGGAAATCCTGTCAGTACAACAATGACAAACTCTTCAGCTGATAGTTCTGAGGTGCCTATAAATTCTAGCACAGAGGCACAGAACTCGAATGAAGGGTTTTCAAATGTAGAAGGAGATGGAGATGGTGAAACTGATCAAGAATTTCATGATGCTGACAACCTCTCCATTGAAGACAACATCAATGATGTCACACACTTATTGGATCAAGTCTCACTTGATAAGTGTGCTAATGTGGTGGGTGATACTCAATTAGCATATCTAAGTTTCACTAATTTAGATCTGTCAAGCCAACTTATTGTGATTCCTTAACTGAGAATCCACAAGTCCCATCCCACTACAAACATCATTAGAGATGTTGACACTGGGTGAGAACAAGAGGACAAACCCATGACAAAAATGTTTGTCTATACTCTTGTTTCTTGTCCTAGATTGAGCCAAAGAAAGTTGATGAAGCTTTAAAAGATGGAAGTTGGGTTGAAGTAATGCAAGAGGAGCTGCTTCAATTCAAGAGACAAAAGGTTTGGAAACTATGCCCTCTTCCTCATGGAAAGACACCAATAGGTACCAAGTGGGTTTCTAGGAATAAGAAGGATGATAGAGGACTTGTCATCAAGAACAAGGCAAGACTAATTGGCCAATGGTACACTCAAGAATAAGGGATTGACTACATATATATTTTTGCTCTCGTGGCAAGACTTGAAGCTGTTAGGATATTCCTTGCTTTTTCTGCATCCAAGGATTTCTAGGTCTACCAACTTGATGTCAAGTCTGCATTTTTATATGGAGTGATAGATGAGGAAGTGTATGTTAAGCAACCACTTGGCTTTGCACACCCAGATAATCCTAATTATGTTTGCATGCTTGACAAAGCTCTTTATAGGTTGCATCAAGCTCCAAGGAAGTGGTATGAGACACTGTCACAGTACCTTGTCCAGCATAGCTACAAGAGAGGTACTATTGATAGCACACTCTTCATCAAAGGAACAGGGAATGACTTGATACTGGTTCAAGTTTATGTAGATGACATCATCTTTGGGTCAACTAAGCCAAAGCTCTACAAAGAGTTTGAGAAGCTGATGAAGAATAGATTTGAAATGAGGGCCTTGGGGGAACTCAATTTCTTTCTAGGAATTCAAGTGAAGCAGGTTGACAATGGCATCTTCATAAACCACTCAAAGTATGTGCAAGACATACTAACCAGATTTCATCTGACTGAGTTCAAGGTTGCTATGACACCTATAGCCATAAACCACTCCTTAGGATCCGATCTTGAGGGGAAGTGTGTTGATGAACATCTCTACATGGCTATGATTAGGTCTCTTATGTACCTTACAGCTAGCAGGCCTGATATCATGCTTGCTACATGCATATGTGCAAGATATCAGGCCAACCCCAAGATGTCACACCTGGTTGCTCTTAAAAGGATTCTTAGATACCTCAAAAGAGCTCCCAAACTAGGACTTTGGTATCCAAAGAATTCTGACTTCAATCTGTATGCCTATACAGATAGTGACTATGGTGGCTGCAATATGACTATAAAGTCTACATCAGGGGATTTTCAATTCCTTGGTGTAAGGATAGTCTCATGGCAATGCAAGAAACAATCATGTGTGTCTGCATCAATTGCTGAAGCTGAATACATTGCTATTGAAAGCTGTTATGCTCAAGTGCTTTGGATTCAGAATCAGAAGTTAGACTATGGATTCAACTTTAAGGTGACTCCCATCCACATAGACAACAACAGTGCTATCTCTATCATAGAGAATCCTATGCAACACTTAAAGACAAAGCACATCAATATCAGGTATCATTTGATAAGAGATAATTTTGAAAAGGGATTGATAAAACTCGTCAAAGTTAATACAAATGAACAATATGCTGATCTGTTCATAAAAGCTTTTGATGAACAGAGATTAAAGTATCTTGTATCAGCTATTGGGATGATTAAACTTGAATATATTCTCTTAAATTAATTTCAAGATTATTTTTCAAATATGTGCATCTTACGTTGTCTATATCATCACTCATATAAGCCCTGCTTACATTGAAAGAAAATTTTTCAAAATGATAATTCCTTAAAATTTTGAGAGTTAAAGATATATTTTCTTATGGAAGACATTATGTTGACACCAGAAGAAAATCATGTCTTTAAAACTAATAATTACTTACTAAGAAATTACCTTCGGAAGAAATTCTGATATATCTTCCGAAGCTTAAATATGCTTCTTAGTACTTATATGTTTTGAAGGACAATATTCTTCCGAAAGCAATTAAGCTTCGAAAGCTTTATTCATTCTTTGAATAAAACTTGTGAAGTTTAATATCTTCTGAAACCAAATACATCTCGGAAGCAAAATACTCCAAGTATTTTTCTTCCAAAGCAATTCTTGTCAACCTAAGGAATATCTTCTGAAGTCAAATTCGATTCGAAGGTTATCTCAAAACTTCTGAATACAAATTACCTTTGGAAGATTTTTTACTTCCAAGATAACTACCTTTTTGGGCACTTTTTTTTAGAGGTGGGACCGGCACCCGGATTTCAAAGTTCATCATTTAGCATTAACTTTGTCTCAAATCCAACCATATAATTATCCTTACAACGGTTCCACCTCTTTCTTCTTCCTCTTCATCTGCGAAATTTCTAACCCTAAATTCACCAACAAAACCTCTTTGTTCTTAGCTTTTTTCATCCCAAAGCTTCAAATAGCCAACCCTGAACCCCGAAACCAGCCAGATTTTTCCGTGCTTCTTCACAGGCAACATAATCAAGTTGCTCTGTTGACATCTGAGAAAGATCCTGGTTTCTGAGATGTTTGCCGATTTCTTGCTCAATCAACCTACCTCAGCGTACTGACAATAGACCCTCCACTATGTGAAGAACAACTCCTTGAGTTCTAGAGGACCTACCAAGAGATGATCTTAGACGGTAAGAATGCACTGTCTGCCATAGTGCAGGGGAAGACAATTTTCATCACCCCAGCCACGATCAACACTCAACTCAAGCTGAATGATGAAAAAGGCGAGCTGTCCTTTCCTAAATCTGCTATAAATAAGTCATTCATACAGATGGGCTATAAAGGGGACTTCATAATCAGAACCATCAAAAAGGGTAAGGTCTCCTACCAATGAAAGTACCACCTCCATGTTATTATTCACTCATTATCTAACAAACATGGAGGATGGGACGAGATTCCTGAGTACTTATCCTACATAGTCCATGGAATGGTTCAAGGGGTTAAGTTCAAGTACTCTCAATTTGTCTATACAAACTTGCTTGCAAACTTAGACTCCTTAGAGACAACATGTTCCCTAGATATGTCCAGCATATTCTTAACTGTAAACTGGGCTCATAGTTAAAGGGAACAAGTTCTACTCTTAAATTGGGGTCGTGAAGCCTGGTATCTTTAAAATCATAAGAAAGACCACAGTTGGCTTCTTAGGGATAGAAACAACCCTTGTCCTAAAAATGTTAGAGCTCATTGCTTAAGGTGATAACTTGACAACAATAGTCAATGTTGAACCCATACCTTCTACATCTGCACTACCCACACAGCCTCAAATAACCATCACCTACTCAAGAAAATCCAAACGAACCCCTACTCAGTCTATTCAAATTGAGCACGCCCCTATATAATCACCCATGTAGGAGGAAGTGGAACCAAGAGCTCCCACTTCCCCTGAGGAGCAAACCACTCTCATTACTTCATTAATCAGTGTTAAGGTTCCTCATGCTCAGCCTGATGAGCTCATTGCCCAAGCCTCAAGCTTTCACTCTAAGTCTCAAAACTCAGGTGATCAGCCTTTCAGGGGATAGCTACCATCCCCAGCCTTTGGATCTAAACCAACCTATCCCTGTCCTCCAATTCTATGATGATGAGGATATGGGTTTTAGTGAGTACCATGAGTTTCTCTTCTCCTCCCCTGCTCAAGGAGAGATGAGTGCCCGTAAAACAGCCATATCTATCTCACATCATCCACCCTTAACTAAGGTGGACTTCTCTTAACATGTTCAAGAAGTCTATATGGAAGAGGCTCTCACTTTTACAAGTAATTATATCATTAAGACCTCAACCATGACAACCTATCCCCTTGATATTTCTCTTGAAGTTGTCAGGGAGCAGGGGAAATTCAGCAACCAAGAACCACAAGCTGGTGGTGAGGGATATGACTTTGGTTATGTTCTCTCATCCCCCTTGATTCTTCTGATGAAGATGAGGGGAGTCTTCAACTAAAGGTGCAAAAATGTCCAAAACATGCACCTATTTAGTTTTAAAGGTAAGTCACCTGGAATCTCAGGTGGCTACCTTGCAAAGGTAGGTCATTAATTAGCAACTTGTGATCACTAATCACAAGGGCAAGTTAGCTGGGAGACCTACTAGGAAAACTTAACCAGGTCCACAAGAACCTGTAGATGTGGTGGACTTAACCCTTAGCTCCCTTGTACAAGAGGATGATACTACCAAAAAGGGGGAGAAAGTCTTACCTACAATCACAGAACCTGGGAGTTCTACACAGAGTATGGACATAAAGGCCTCACCATCCTTACTTGCAGTTATCAATACTCAACAACCTCCTCAGGCCTACATTGATATGGATGCCCTGATTCAAAGCCTATTTAAGGAGGGCATACCAAGGGCTATGTCTACCCCATCCTATCCTGCTGACAATCCAGTAATAGGATAGAGGTATAATGTTGATAAAAGAGCCTGGGTACTCTCTAGATCTCAGGGGCAACAAGAAGCCTTCAATTTTCAAAACCTAAGATATTATGAGAGCTTTCCTCTGGTTGACCTGCCACTTGCCAACCCAAGTCATAACAGGCAAGCTAACAGGTTAGCTGAGAGGATTCAACAAAAGGTGCTTAAAGAGTTCAGAAGAAGATCCTACCTATATAGATAGAGGCTAGAAGGCAAAACTGTTAGTCAACTGGATATTAAGGTAGACCCTAATATTAGCTTTAAAGGGGAAACCTTAGTTAAAGGCCCAATAGTTGAACCTGTGAACCTTGAGACAGAAACTGCTTCAGCACCTAGTACCCTCAATGAGGCACCAGCTGGTGAAGGTGTCTTACAGCCTCTCCCTGGTCAGAGCTCAAGTGCTACACCAAATGATGAAGGCCAAAGCTCTCTCCACTCTAAATCATACAGGCCAATGACTAACAAATAGAAGAGGATCATGACCTTTGAAGAGATTGAGGAGGACAAATGGGAGAGGAAGAGGAAGGCAAGGGGAGAGAGAACAAGTGAGACCCCAAGCTTCATGGAAGCTAAAATCAGGGCTGCCCATGCCAAACACTCAGGTGGATGAGTTAAGGGCAGCCAGATTGAACTATTTAGGGTCTAGGAACTACAACTTAGATGAAATCATCTCTCTTCCCTTGGATGAGCTAAATGAACTGGCTGACACTGATGTGTCTAAAGAGAGGAAGGAAGCTGAGGCTGTAGAGTTGCTAATCAAGATTAAAGAAGATTGGAAAAAGAAAAAGACTTTACAAAGCTCCTACTCTCTCTCCAGTTTAAGAAAGCCCTGAAACAAAGGCTGTGGCAGCTGAACAAGAAACTCAGGTAAGTAGGGAACAAGATAGGCAAAACATGATAAACTACCTGAGTGCCACAGGCCTCTATCAGGAAGTAGACATACTTCCCTTATCATATGAGTACATAGAATTTGAGTACCTAAAGCAGCTTGAGCAAGAAGTATTAAGAACAAAAAGCTACTAAGAGGAAGATGAGGGAAGAGGTTGTTAAGTCAAGAGCCACCATCTGAGCCAATTAGAAGAACTCTACTGACAGACTAAAGATGGTGAGCTTCTTGAAGCTGTATGGGTTCTCTAGAAGGTGACTTGGTCCAACGTCTCTATCCACTATGGATGAGCACATTAGAGTGATCAAGCAGAAGATTAAGAAGGGTGAGCTGGTAGACTTGCATTCTCCACTAAGTCAGGCTGCACCTGAAGCTGAGGTCAAGGTTGAACCATAAGAGACAACACAACTTGGACCTAGTGCTGCATCTTAGCCAGCTTCATCTTTTGACCCATAGGAGTGTCCTGATCCTTCTCCTTCTTAACCTATGAAAGAAAATAGCCCAATTGAGAAGGACAAAGAAGGAAAATATGGTACTCAAGACCAACCTCCTTAGTTAAAATACAAAAAGAGGAAAAGGATCGCCATAAGGAGGGACAAGAAGCAAAAGAAGAAGTCCAAGGCATTCATCTCTGCACCTCGGGATGGGTTAGAACATCCTGAGGGTGATCAAGAAGAGGCTGCTCAACCAACTCTACTTTATATAGAGCATCTTGCTGCTGAGAGACCCATCTTGTCTTAGGCCTTTGCTACTAACCCAAACCATTGGTATGTCACTAGAGATCAAGGGGGTCAAGATGTGTACTTCTAGCAAAACATACTTAACCTTCCTCTACATGATCTCTATGATATGAGAAGATACTTTGAGAGTTTGAGGAATCCTGACCAACTGATGAAGAAGGGAATGGTCTTGATTCTAATGAGGACTATTAACAGATGAAGATCAAGACTCAAAGTTATCCTCTAGTTTTCGTAGCATCATCCTAGGGGGAGTTTGTAAAAGTTATATTTAGAGGTTGATGCAACCAAAGTTCTCTTAGCATGCATACTATAGTACGTAGGAAGTTACTTCGAAAGATCTGATACAACTCAAAGAAATTCACTAAGTATCAAATCTTTCAAAGCCAAAACACCATTTCTTCCGAAGCCAAAGATGAAATCTTCCAAAGCTTCAAGACAAAGTCTTCCAAAGAAAAGAGACTGATTTCTTCCAGAGACTGATTTCTTCCATAGATAGAGAATACATGTCTTCTCTGACATGTATTTGACAAAGGCTGAACTACTTTCCACTACTATCTCTAAAGACTTATAACTTATACAAGTTGGTGAAATGTCCATACTTTTGTCAATTGTATATTAAGATCTTAGAGTCTGTAACTTTCTACCTTTGTACATTTATCCTTTTTATAATAGATATGAATGTGATCTATGGCATGTCATAGTCACTAGTCAAAAGGCGATCTGCCTTTTGACTTTACATTGATCTTGTTGTCTAGATTAGTGTTCCATCTGCCTTTCAAAGTATGGCCGGGTGTAGGATGTAGTATAAAGTATCTCATGTACCAGTCCTTAGGACTAAGCTTTGTAACATTTGTAAAATACTTGAGAGAAATATACATCATTCTTGAAAACCATCTACTTATGTTCTTATTAGGTTCTTTACTTGTGTTCTAGTCTCTCCAACCTTGTGAAACTGTTGCATTGATCCCCTTCAACGGTCCTGCAGCTGCGATGGCCATGACTTGAGATGAGTGTGACTGAGGAGGGTATTGTCCTATGAATGAAATGAAAAAGTTAAAACAAGATTTTTAGAATCATTCAATGGTAGGATCTGGTAATGTTGTTATACCGACATATTTCATGAGATGCCAAGCTGGGTTCATATCTTATAACACATAAATCAAAGCACATTTTGAGATAATCTGGGGTTTGCTTCCATAATATCATGGAATGGTGGCTAGTACTACACCCCTAACCATCCACAGTGAAATACTAGGGAAGGTATCTTAACTGATCAAATGGTACATACATGGGTATTGGGAAAATCAATTAACTAGAGGAAGGAAGTTGGAGAGTCAAGCAAGAAAGTTGGTGGTAAGTTGGACAAGAAGACCAAGGTTGTGAAGGGGTATGCGGCTACTAATTTGGTGATAAAGGGTTATGTAGGTACTTATCCCAAAGAAAGTTAGGTTTTTTGTTTGATTAATAGTTTTACCTATTGTTAGGAAAGAACTTATGTTGATAATAATCACCCTAGATCATTTGAAAGCCAACTTGAGCTCATCTGACCTGATGCTTCTGTTGGGTATGCCATTGTGCCAATGATGCTTAGGTTAAGCAAATTGTTGCCTTGTATCTGTTGTTGTAAAAATTGTTATGTTGATGATAGTTAAAAACCACAGCTAGACCATTATCTATTTTGGTTTTTTCGTCATTGACGTTTGTTTTTACCATGTTGTTGGGTAAACAATGTTGTTTGGAAATTTAATATGTGGATAATGATGTTCATTGGCTCGATTGAAGCTACTTCTAAGCTCATTTGAGTTGATTCTTCTATTGGGTGTATTGTTGTGTTTACCTTGAGCATACTGTTGTCAGGAACATTGTTATGTCACCAACGAGTCAAACGGGTCAACTAGGTCAATTGTGTTATTGTGTTCCGTATCACTTGGGTTAACCTGTTTATGGAGCACTTAGGATCTGTTAAGTCATTCGGGTCATGAATACTTACAAACTCACGTGTTCCAGGTAACCTTTGACGGGTTGTCTTTCCATTCACCGTAGCTTTGCATTATTCTGTTTGTTGGCGCACTAGGTGAGTTCATGTCCCTCTTTTAACACTCTCCTTTTGGGGGAGATAGCATATCTTTTACAAACTCTTTATTATATTAAGTTGTGTATAGTGTAACATAGTGTGATATACCTTGAAAGTCCTCACACTTTCGGATCATTAATAATGGTAACTAGCGGGAAATTTTGGGTAGTACTACTGGGTCTGACAAGCCCCACCCGTGCGACTCTAGGTCAAATGGGTATGATATTGTCCTATACACAAACATCGTCGTGGCCTGGTATGTCGTGACGGGAGACAAACAAACGAACACTATCAGCTTCAATCATGAAATCACTATGGTTATTACTTGTGAATATAGACTAGCTATTTATTTCAATGCACTTCTTATGTTTTACAACTGTTACTGCTTAAGTTAAACGCAAACTCTTGAACTCACCAACTGTTGTGTTGACTCTTTTCGTATGCTATTCTCAAGTCGAGGTTAGTAGTAGCACCTAGGAGCACTCACGGGTCTACATGCATTGGAATAAACATTGTTTTGCCTTTGGTTAAACCAACAAATGCAATTCTCCTGTAGCAGGTGAGCATACCCAAAGTATAGATCCTATGTGAGAATGCAACAAATGCAATTCTCCTTTAGCAGGTGAGCATACCCAAAGTATAACTCTTATGTGATGCAATGAATGCAAATCTCCTTTAGCAGGTGAGCATACCTAAAGTATAGCTCCTATGTGAGAATGCAACGAATGCAATTCTCCTTTAGCAATGCTTGCAAGACTTCTTTAGCGTACTTTAACGTTTTCACAGATGTGCTTTAGCGGGTAACTGTTCTTGAATTCTTATTCAAGTTCTTTAACGTTTCACATGAGACATTACTATCTTCCTTTAATCTTAAACTGTAACAATACATATACTAATTTCTTTAGCTATAAGTTCTCTGTTAAACTATCTTTATCGCACACTAAACAGGAGTATCTATACACGTATCTATCTATGGGTTCGTGCAAGAACATCTACACCAAAACACTATAACTTGCACAAGAACTTATAGCGCGAGAACTCTCCAAGGCGCGACAACTTGCCATGCAAGTCATCCCCATCATGCGAAAACCAACCATTCGCATGAGAACTATGAAATATAACTGTCTGTCGCAAGAACTAACCATTCGCGCGATAACTATTCAGTCGTTCGAAACTTCATCCCCAAGTTATCAATTTTTGTACTATTTTAGCGTCCAAAAATGTATAACCATCTATACTATTATGCTTTATCAAAACATTCATTAAGGTATGCATATTAGCCTCAAATCAAGGAAAACATGTTAAAAGGGGTCTAGAACTCACCTTTGGATATTTCTACACAAGAACAACACTGAACTGAGAGGGTTTCGATCAGAAGCTACATAATCATGCGAAATACTGTTGGTCCACTTGATCAATTCAACAGTGCACTTGATGTATAACAATGATTTTCCACTGATTTAACAAAATAAACTCAATAACACAATGAACTATTTTGAATCTAAATAATAATAAACAAGTAAGAGGCTCAATGATGATGAAAATAAGCTTCCAGCCACATACACACAATTGCAACAATGATATTTCGTATTAGTGTTTTGCAATCGGTCCTTTACAAAGATAGAAAACTTACAATATTTAAGTAACCTAGATTCGCTGGTAGTTTCACTGACTAGCGAAACTACATGTCTAACTACTAGATTCACCCGGCAGCGAACTACAGATTCGCCGGGTGATCAGAAGCAGCTGTCTCCGTGCGAAACTATAGTTTCACCCGTAGTTTCGCTGGAACACAAAAGTCAACAAATTACAAGATAAAACTAACATTTAGCCTATTACATAACAAAGTAAACCTATCAACTATAGTGAGTCCAACCTATACTAGATCATCAATTCTCCCCCTAGGTTGGACCTCACTCATGGTCTTCTTGCCCATCTCTTGCTTCCTCTTCAGCTTTATCAGATGTTTCTTAATCCGCTCCTGCTATACTTTCCTCTTCTGCCCTTGCACTTGCCCTTTCAAATTGTCTTGTAAGATCCTGCACGTCCAACCTTAACTCATCAGCCTTTGACACCTTCTCAGAGAGCTCCCTGACCTTTGTTGACTTTAACTGTGTTGATAATATAGACTATCCTTATCAGACCCAACAATAGCTTTTCCAACTCTCTATTCTTGACTACTTCAGAAGATGTAGGAGGAGGAATCCTAGCTCGGTATCTTCTACAAACTTGAGGAACAGGTTCTCTGGTCAGGTACTTTGCTCAGCTGATGATCGGGCATCATTTGAAGCAAAAATCTATAACACAATCACAACCACAATCTCATAATTTCCTGTCAGATCATTTCAGTTAACAAATAAACCCGTGTTTATCTATGTGTGTAATTTCCCTTGAAATGCATGTGAAAATAATAATATTTTAATAGCATAATGTGGAAGACTTGAAATAATTTGTAATGAAAAACCCCATTTTTTATATATATAATTTTTAATCACCTTACACTAAGAACTAATTTGATCATGAGATCACATCCTCAAGATATACTTAAGCACAAGGATGTATTTAAACATCGACAAGTTAGTGAGATCACCCTGATACAGAGTCTGGTCATAATTTTAAGTTTTTGAAAGCCAAAATAGTTCAAAAATGATTGTTGGTATATTTGTCCAATTTAAACCCATTCCTTATTCTTTTTAACAAGTGATCTGCAACTGATTTTATCATGTTTAGATTCAATTAGAGAAGCTCAGGTGATTTGGTTCCCATAGACATCCGGCAAAGAACTTATCCCATCATCAGGGCTTATTGAGTAATATGATTAACTCTTCTTGATTTTCTTTTAAGTTTTAAACAATGATCTTAATTTAAGAATCACTATGCCATTATTTTAGGAAACAGATGATAAGAGCTCCAGGTCTATACTTACGTATAACAGAGGAGATGATCATCTAAGTGTGCTGATGAGAGCTTCAGGTCTATACTCACGTATAACAGAGAAGATCATCGCTCCAGGTCAATGCTTCCGCATAGCAGAGGAGATAAGCACAAAATATACATCTGAAGAGCTAACGAGAAGCTACAATCAGGACTTGGGGAAAGGGAGATTTTGAAAATGTCAAAGTAGAGGTTTTAAACTCTCAACCCATTTTTTACAGGACTTGTAACTTTATGCAGGCCAAGATGTCATGGAAATGATCCTTATCACCGAGTTCTAAAGCTTTAGTTAGGCTACAGAATCACTGTTTACTTTGTTTTCAGGCTGAGCCTACCAAGCATATCATATAATGAAACTGTCTTTTTCAGATTTTAGAATATTAAGTGATACAGACATCTACATTAGTTACTATCATTTCTCACAAAGTACAAGTCATGCAAATAAGCATACCAAAAAGACATACTATCATTTCTCAATCATCCCAGATCAAGTTCTTAGTTCCCGTGAAATATTTTATTCTCCCCCGAAATTTCTTTTTAACTGCCATGAAACAAAAAAAAAAAGAAACTTCCCCCTTTTTTTTAAGTATATAATAAACGAAATTGAAAAAAAAAAGAATTTTACTAAAGAAAGTCTTCCAAATTATACTAGCAAAAACATGAGAAATGAAGTAACAAGAAAAATACAGTGATTGTGAATGGTAGATAAGAATCCAAAATGTGGATGAGATACCATAACCTGTTTGTTCCGCCTCAAATTTGAATTAGGAACAATCCCAGCCAGTAAACCAGATTATTGATAGGCCTCCTGAATTGTTCCTGCACTCATAAACAGATTAGTTAGAGAGGGGGACCCAGACCATCGTGGTCCTGGGAGTTTCTTTTTCATCAGTGTATGTAACCTGTTTAAGCATACACTCTTTTGAAAAGTCATTTATTTCTTTATCATTTTCTTTTTGTTTTACTTTCCAAATTTGTTTCTGTTCAATTACTTTTGATTTGAAAGAATTGAATTTGGAAATCATTTTCTGTTTAAGACCCGAAGAAAGAGATTTTAATTTTGAAACATTGGTCTTTTTCATCTTTGAATCATGTGAAACCGGCTTCACATGAGAAGGTTTGGATAGATTGTTCTTCATCCAACCATTCAAAGATATGTGCTTTTTACCTTTTGAACCCGAGAAGAAACCTGTGTTATCTTTACCTCCCGAAGCTTGCCTTTGAACCTGAGGGCACTTCTTTAGCACATGACCTTCTTTTTCACATCTAAAGCAAGCCTTAAAAGGCTTTTGGTTCTTTGTAGTCCCTTGATCGAAAACATACATTAAACACCACTTAGCACCTACTTCTCTCTACTTAAGCACAACAGCAGGGGTTTTCGCATGAAGTGGATAAGATTGGATGCTTGAGCCTATTTATAGTGTGTTTCTCTCTCTTCGCAGTTGTTCTCGTGCGAGAACTGTCTTCCACGCGAGAACTTCACTTTCTTTGAAAATTCGGGGTGTTACAACGGTTGACTGTATTAAACTGAATATATGATCTTATTGTTTGTGATGTTTTGTTATTTTCTTTATCATGTATGTTATTGCTATCCATACGGATTTTAATTTATTGTTATGGTATTATGTTATAATATTTAATAATATACCAATTCAGCCTATGTTTCAAAAACAATAACAATAGTTTGGGGTTTGTAGTATATTATTTATATGATTTGTTGTCAAGAATTTGATGTTAGTTTGGTTATTTTAATTTATTTAATGCTTCACTAATTCTAATATTGTTCTATGCTTTACTAATTTAAACATTGATTTGTTCCATCATATCGATAGTTCTCGAGTGGTTGTTTTTAATCATACCGACAAGTCCTTCTTCCGCATACTTCATGATCCTTCTGCTGCTATTCTTGTGAGTATCTTTAAAATTACTCGAAAGAATATCATTCATATTATACTCTTAGAAATTTATTGTTGTATTATAATGTTAACTAATATCTTTTTTTATTTTCACAGCGGCCGCATAGTTGTTTTTTCTAAATTTTTAGTAGCTAATGATTTCTGGTTGAACCAGTTACAATTCGAATATCTGCTGGACTTTCAAGAAAGGTTGGAATTGAGATTGTAAATGGGTACTTCTCAGTTAGAAAGGGCTTGAAAAAATCATTGATCAATTATTTCTAACAAAGGATTGCATATTAGTTTTTGACTATATTTGCAAGCAGACCCTTAACATGACATTCTTTCATCGTAATCAAACCTATACCATGGGTGCTTCATTCTTTTATACTCATCGTGAACCATTTCTTGACTATTTGGTATATATTTAATTTTTTATTTTTTTCTTACTTTTCCAGCTTACGATATGTATATTTGGAAAGTTCAAATTTATGGCAATTTGTTTATCTGTTTTCAGGAATGTCCTCAAACTTTCTCCAAAGTTAACTTTGGAAAGAGGCTCCCTAGCATCCTGTTATTCAATTTGCAAGCGAGACTCAAGCATGGTCCGTCATGGTTAAAGTTGTGAACAGACAGCTTTGATTTGCAGATGGGTGGACGAGGGTTGTTTAAGAAATCCCCTAAAACAAGGTCATTTTGTTATTTCACTTGTGTAGACACTCACAAAATGAAACTTACAACTTACCTATGGATGTGGATGTAAAACCAAATGTATAAGCTTTGCAAACTAGAACGCTTAAGCAACCTAACGTCCATGAAGAGTATGCTTTTATTGAAAAGGTTACACGTCACATTGTAAGACCACGACCCGTTTGTCAAACACTATCTTCATTCGTTGTTTATTTAATTAAGCCAAAATAATTCCTGGTATCTTACATTATTTATTTCTTCAGCGATTTTGCAAGAAGCTTGAGATGCTCTCTGGTGTAGCTTCTCGTAAGCATATAAAGGTAAGGTATGCTGGATCTCAGATTTGTTTTTTGGAGGTTGGTTTCGCGATGACTGTTGGTTACAAAAGGTTAGCCATTCACTTACAAGCTTAATATTTAATTAACTAAATTATTATTTTACCAAACATAGCATGCATAACTTCTCTTGTTTTATATTTAAAGGTATGTTTTGAGAGGATGGCCGGAGTATTTAAAAGACCATGGTATTTCTGTTGGTGATTTTTGCTACTTCAAGCATGTAACTAC
Source organism: Flaveria sonorensis (assembly GCA_025506505.1). NCBI lineage: Eukaryota > Viridiplantae > Streptophyta > Magnoliopsida > Asterales > Asteraceae > Flaveria > Flaveria sonorensis. Next base: position 37,120,169 of record CM046433.1, read on the forward strand.
CGAAGATGTTTTGTTCGTGTCGAGGTGTGAAAATTGACACCTTATAAGATGTTTTTTGGGCAATGGTTGAGGGGTCGTTTCAGTGTGGTAAAAAAAACTCAGATCAAACTTTTAGATTGTATTTAATATGGGGTTAGAAACTTTGCGTGTTTCGATGTGAATCTTTTTGTTTAGAATCTAACTACGCACCAGTCGTATTTGTCTTCACTTTTGTTTGGGGTACTAAACACGTGTTTTGTTAATCAAACAATTCTATGGATGAGATTGTGATTATTATGAATTTATGAATTATGAATATATCGCCTTTGTTTTATGCAGCCTAATTAATGAACCACATTGGTGCGAATTTAAAACTGTTTTAAGAAATATCTTCTTATAATTTCCTTTTATCCACTTACTTTCTAGAATTTTATTTTCAGTATTGTTTATGTTTCACTAGATGTACCTTATTTTATGGTTTCAAAAAATGTATATAGTCATATTTTCTTTAAACATTTATGTTTAATTTAATAATATAAGCTATTTGTTTGATTAGTATTATGAATGAATATATCAAAAAGTTTCCATTTCATTTAGCCTATTTAAAGATCCAAATTGTTGAGAATTTAAAAATACTTTATTACTTATTTATCTTATAATTAAATCTTTCCTACTTATTTAAATTTTCTTTAATTATATGTACTTTTATGATTCATTAGATGCACCTCATTTAATGGTTTTTAATACAATATACTATCCTTTTTTAAGTTTTATATTTAAATTAATAACATAAGCTAATTGTTTGATTAATATTATTATGAATGAATATACCAGAATTTTTGGGATTTTTTAGCCTGATTATAGATCCACATCCTTACGGATTTATGCTATTTAATTAATTTTCATGTTATAATTTCTTTTTACCTAGCTTATTTTTAAAGTGTTTATTTTATACGTCCTTTATGATTCATTACATGCACCTTATTTAATGATTTTCATTACAATATAGTTTCTATTTTGTTTAAAGTTGTCTATTTAAATTAAGGACATAACCTATTTGTTTGATGATTTATAACTTTTTTTGTTTATAGACTCCCTTTTTTTGTTTATAGACTAAAGAGTGACTTTACTTGCATTCACATATTGGTAGACCTTTTTAAATAAATAAATCCTAAACACATTGCAATCTTTATCATTTCTTACAAAAATATATGCTAAACAAGACTAATCACCATCCCTACCATGTCTTTTATAAAAACATTATTAAGACACTAACAAGGTCTTTATTATCCTTTATTTTACTAATAAGTACACGGTTCATATATCTTTAATTTATATAAAAAGAACCATATATCTATATCTTTTATCTATATACAGATATTAATCTACATATATGATTAAATAAATTGATTGTCATTTTTTACTTTAAAATTTTCAATGCATATAGAAAAGTATTACTATATAACTGAAATTGATACTCATAACAAATTACTTATAGCTGCTAATTGGTAATTCATAATTGCTACATTTTATGAAACTTTCCATATACATTTTCACTTTGAATTGGTTCATTAGTGATTATGGAAGGTGTGTGTATTAATTAACATTATTATAAGTGATCGTCACAATGATATATTTATGCCAACACGCGAGATTGAGTGTATGAAAAAAATTAATTGTCAGCTAAATGTTTTAATAAAAATTTATAAATATTCTCTCTAAGCACTACATAAATTACGTAAATTTATTTTTTAAAAGATTTGTAATGTATTGCCTTACTAAAGATAACCTGATTACTATTTAGTCCATATAGTATATTACATAAATTTTTAATCGTACTTACTACACACACACACACACATATATATATATATATATATATATATATATATATATATATATATATATATATATATATATATATAAATTAGAATTCATAGTTTCAAAATTTTTCCCTCTTAAAAATATTTTTGGAACTGATTGCAAATCTTCGATATACCAAATTTCTAATTTCTAAAATTAACAATATAAATAACTACTAATCCACATCTTTGGATGTCACTCCCTCAATTTTCACAATCGGGGTTTTACCGTTAGGCGCGTGACATACTAGGATCTCAGCTGATAGTTACACCAAATGACACGATAATTACAAAACATAATATTTAATATTATTAGAAAATCCCAAAATCATCATTAATAATAAGTTCAAGAAAACATTTGTGGAAGGGTAATCAGTTAATCATTTATAATTTAAATAGCGCAAAACGTGCGCAACCCAAATAAATGTAAACTTGCAAAAACAAATGTTGAAACTATTTTGTAAATCGACCAGCATATGATAAAATGATGCAATGCTCCTAAACGTGCGTATTTTATGAACCTGAAAGAAACATGCTAAAGTGTCGAAACAGGATTGGTGAGTCTCACAGGTTTTGAAAAACAGTAACATAATTGAAAGAAGATCCAGTAAACAAGATAATATCAGTAGATAGCTGCAGGACCGTTAGAGAGTTCTTAACATTTAGTTTACACACTTAGGAAGATATATTAATATCACTTAACAGTTCAAATAGGGAACTGAGAACTTTAACAGATGATACAATGCACAACACAAGTAAAGTAAGAGCAAAAACACAAGAAAATAATTTTCAAGGTAGTAGTATATTGCTTCTTTAGTTCTATGACAAGTGTTTACACTGATATTTGAAATACAAGAACCTCTGACTCTTTATACTAAACCTACAACCGTCAATATGCAAAAAGACAGTTGGATGTGACTAATCTAGACAACAAGATCAGCCTAAAGTCAAAAGGCAGATTGCCTTTTAACTAGTGACTATGACAAGCCATAGCTCACTGACTTTCCTATTACAAAAAGCCAAACAGGAAACAAATACAGAAACTTGCAGACAAACACCTTATCTACTTTATCATAAAGCATGGAGGTTTCACCAACTTATGATAATTGGTGAACCACCAGAGCATGCAGCGGACAGGAGGTTGCTTTATGATAAAGTTGATAGAAAAAGTGTCTTTTTTCTCTCTTCTAAAGTAATCAGTCTTATCTTTATTTAGCTACGGAAGACTTTGTCTTGAGAGCTTCGGAAGACTTCATTTTTAACCTTCGGAAGAGTTGAGTCTTTGGCTTTGGAAGACTTGACACTTAGTGTAAAGTTTCCTCAGTAGTTTCTTTTGAACATTGGCTTCAGAAGATTTTACACTTAGCATTTTTTCTTGAGTGTGTAAAACTTCCGAAGCTAGTTCTTCTTTGTTCCTTAGTGCATGTTGGAAGACCTGGTTGTTTTGGCATCTTTTGATTGATTCTTTGGTTGCATCAGCCTCTTAACCTCAGAGGTTCCTACAAACTCCCCCTAGGCTGATGCTACCAAAACAGAGAGGTCTTCAGATTGGGATAGTCCATATGAGAATCTTCAGAACTCCTTTCTTCATCAGTAGATCAGGATTCTTCAGACTCATGAAGTACCTTCTCATGTCATAGAGATCATGCAGAGGGAGTTCAAGCATGCCACTAGTGAAGTAGATATATTGTTCTCCCTGATCTCTAGTGACATACCATCTATCTAGGTTTTCATTAAATGCCCAGGATAGAATTGGTCTTCCAATAAAGAGAGGCTCTACTATGATAGGAGTTGGTTGAGAGCCCTTTACATGCACTTCCTCAGGATGTTCTGACTCATCCTGAGATTGGGAGGAGGATGCCTTTCTTGTTTTCTTCTTTGAAGATCTTCTTCTGGACATCCTCTTTCTCCTCCCAGATGATTTTGACTGAGAGGGTTGGTTTTCTCTACCAGGTTCTTTAGTGGATTCCCTCTCAGTTGGGATCTCCTCTCTCCCAGGTTCAGAAGAAGAGGGAGGAGAACCCTGCTGTGGGTCAGAAGATGAAGTTGGCTGTTGTGTAGCTTTAGGTGCAGGTGGTGTTGTCTCTGTAGGTTCCACCTTTACCTCAACTTTAGGTTGAGCTTGACTTGATGATGAATGAAGATCCACAAGCTCTCCCTTTTAATCTTCTGCTTGATCATCCTTATGTGCTCATCCATTGTAGATAGAGACATTGGACCAAGCCTTATTCCAGAGAACCCATACAGCTTTAAGAAGCTCATCATCTTCTGCCTATCTGCAGACTTTTTCAGACTTTTCTGGATGATGGCTCTTGATTTAGCAGTCTCTTCCCTTTGACTCTTTCTAGCAGCTTGTTTTTCTCTTTTAGCTCTCTCTTCTAGCTGCTTGTTATATTCAAATAAGATGTAGTCATATTGCAAGGAAGAAGTGATGGTGCCTGATAGAGACCTGTGGCACTCAAGTAGTTGATCATCTTTAATCTTTCTTCTTCATCAACTACTTGAGGTTGTTCAGCAGCCACAGTCTCTTCCTCAGGACTTTCCTGAACTGGGGAGAGAATAGGAATGTCCTTATAAAGCCTTTTCCTCCTCAATTCTTCTTTGTGTTTGAGGTTTAAGGTTGCATCCTCAGCTTCCTTTCTCTCATTTGACAGCTCTATGTCTGCCAGTTCATTTAACTCATCCAAGGGGAGAGAGATGAGTTCATCAACATTGTAGTTCCTGGTCCCCAGATAATTGAGTCTGGCTGCCCTTAGTTTATCTTCTTGAGTGTTTAGAATGGGGACAGCCCTGATTGCAGCTTGCATAAATCCTGGGGAACCACTAGAACTCTCTCCCCTTAGCTTCCTCTTCCTCTCTCTTTTTTCTTCTTCAATCTCCTTAGCAGTGAGTTTTCTTTTGCCTTTGTCTGCCACAGGCTGAGGAGAGCTTTGGCCTTCATTGCTTGGTTCAGTAGACAAGCTCTGGCCAGAGAGAGGTTGTGATGCACCATCACCAGCTGGTGCCTCACTGAGGGTATGGGGTGCTGGAGGAGATGTTGTCTCAAGGTTCACAGTTTCAGCCTCTGGGCCTTCAGTCAAGGCTTTCCCTTTGAAGCTAATCTTAGGGTCCACCTCAACATCCAGTTAACCAAAGGCTTCCACTGCTAGCCTCTGTCTATATAATGCTGATCTCCTTTTGAATTCTTCCAGCACCCAATCTTGAATTTTACTGGATAGTCTGGCAGCTTGTCTGTTAATGCTTGGGTTGACAAGTGCCAGATCTACCAGATTTATACCCTCATAGAAACTCAGGTTTGAAATGTTTACGATTTCTAGTTGACCCTGAGCTCTAGAGAGTACAAGAGCTTTCCTTTCACTATCATACCCCCAACCCCAGATTGGGTTCTCAGAAGGGGTAGACATTGCTCTTGGTATTCCCTCCTCAAACAGTTGTTGTATTAACAAATGTAGATCACTGTCTAGAGGAAGTTGCTGAGTATGGACAACTGTAAGAGAGGATGGTGAGTCCTCTATGTTCATCCTCTGAGAGGAACTCCCAGGTTCTGTGATTGTTAGGATTTTCTCCCCCTTTTTGGTAGCATCACCCTCTTGCATAGGTGAGTTGGGAGATTGATCCATGACATCCACAGGTTCTTGTGGACCTGGATGAGTTGATCTCATTTGTATCTCAGCTAGCTTACCCTTGAGATCGGTGATCTCACGTTGCTGGTCATTGACCCTTTCTGCAAGATAGTCACCTGAGATTCCAGGTGAGCTATCTTGGACACAAAGTAGGTACACATGTTTGAAAGTTTGTGCACCTTTTATTGTAGACTCCCCTCATCTTCAGATGAAGAATCATAGGGGGATGAGAGGATTGGACCTGAGTCTTCTCCCTCATCACCAGCATAGGTTTGTTGGCTAATGGATTTCCCCTGCCCAATGACATCTTCAAGAGAAGTGTCAAGAGGCTGGGTTTCCATGGTAGAGGTCCTAGTGATGTTATCACTGGCAACAGTGATAGCCTCTGCCATATGGATCTCCTGAACAATCTGATGGATCTCCTGGAGAATCTGAAGATCCACCTCAGTTTGTGGTGTCTGATGTGGGCTAGAAGTGGGTGAGGCAGGAGTACTTGTCTCACCTTGAGTGTGGGTGGAGAGAAGAGATTCATGGTACTCACTAAAACCCAAATCTTCATCAGAGTAGAAGTCAAGGCTAGGAAGTGGTTGATTTAAATCAAGAGGCTGGGGATGGTAACTTTCCCCTGAAGGTTGATCACTAGAGTGTTGAGACTCAGAGTGATGACTTAAGGCTATTTAAGAGGGTGTGAGCTTATCAGGTTGAGCATAAGGAACCTCAGCACTGATAGTTGCAAAAATAGGAGTGGTTTGCTCCTCAGGGGAAGTAGGAGCTCTAGTGTCCACTTCCTCCTGTATAGGTTGTGATATGGGGGCCTGCACATGCTCAATAGCAGGTGCAGGGTTCGTTTGGATTTTCTGGTGTAAGTGAGGGTAATGTTTGGCCTTGATGGTGGTTGAGAAGTGGAGGGTGTTGGTTCATCACTAGCTGGTGCTGCTAGGATGTCACCCTGAGCAATGAGCTCAAACATTTTTGGGACAAGGGCTGTTTCTACCCCTGAGAACCCAACAGTTGGCTTTTTCAATATTTTGAAAATGTCGGGCCTCATATGTGCAAGTTTAAGAACATTACATGTTCCCCTCAACTGTGGTCCCATTTCACAGTTGAGAATGTGTTGAACATACTGGGGAAACATGTAATATTCTAGGGAGTCCAAATTTGCAAGTAAATTTGTGAAAACAAACTGAGAATACCTGAATTTGACCCCTTGAACCATCTCATGGACAATGAAGGAGAGGTCTTCAGGAATCTGGTCCCATCCTCCATGTTTGTTAGACAAGCTGTGGATGATAACATGGAAGAGGTACTTCTACAGGTATGAGACCTTCCCCTTTCTGAAGGTCTTGACTGTGAAGTCACCTTCATATCCCATCTGCTCAAAGGAATGGTTGACAGCAGCTTTTGGGAAGGACATTTCACCTTCTTCATCATCCAGCTGAAGATGGGTGTTGATGATGGCTGGAGTGATGAACAGTGTCCTCCCCTGCACTGTGGCAGACAATGCCTTCTCCCCGTCCATGGTAACCTCTTGACAGGTTTGCCAGAACTCAAGCAATTGATCTTCATAGGGAGGAGGATTGATTGTAAGGGATTTGTAGTAATGAGACAAAGAAAGAAACCTACAAATGTCTAAGAAGCTTGGATCCTTCTCAGGGTCTAACAGAGCAACATGGTTGTGTTGCCTATGCAGGTGCATAGAGAAATATGGGTCGTTATGACGATCAGGGTTGGCCATTTGGAAGCTTTGTAGTGAAGGAAGGTAGAAGAAGACGAAATTTGGGGGTAAGTTAGGTTAAAGATCAATGAGAGAGGTGAAATGAAAGAGAACCATTTGGAAAGATATACACTGGATTTGAGACAAAGTTAATTGAAAAGATAAACTTTGAAATCCGGAAGTGGGTCCTACTTTCAAAAAAGCACCCAAAAAGTTAGTTTTCTTGGAAGTAGAAAATAACTTCCGAAGACAATTGTGGCTTCGGAAGATTTGAAACAAAGCTTCTGAAGGTAAATTATGCTTCGGAAGATATCCCCAAGAATTTTAAAAATTTTGACTTCGGAAGAAATGAGTAAGTCTTCCGAGACTAAATTGCTTTCGGAAGAAATTTGTTCTTAAAATTCATTAAATTGTTTATAAGAGACTTAAGCTTCGAAAGATACTTCAAGAATTTCTTCCGAAGGTAAATCTTAGATAAACAAGTTGAAGGAATTTTTAGGACATAAATTTCTTCCGAAGACAATTTCACTTCTTCCGAAAGTAAAATTTTTATTATCATTCTAAGGAATATCAGTTTAAAATTTTATTTTCTTCCAAAAAGAACTAGGCTTATGAGGTGAGCTAATAGACAACTTAGGACGCACAATTTTTAGGAGAAAAATTTGATTAAGTTATTTCAGAAAATCTATTCAAAGTTAATCATCCCAATAGCTGATACAAGATATTTAAATCTCCGTTCATCAAAAGCCTTTGTGAACAGATCAGCATATTGTTCATTTGTGTTAACTTTGATTAGTTTTATCAAGCCCTTTTCAAAGTTATCCCTAATCAAATGATACCTGATGTTGATGTGTTTAGTCCTTGAGTGCTGCACGGGATTCTCTGTAATAAAGATAGCACTGTTGTTGTCTATGTGGATGGGAGTCTCCTTGAAGTTGAATCCATAGACAAGCATCTGATTCTGAATCCAAAGCACTTGAGCACAGCAGCTTGCAGCAGCAATGTATTCAGCTTCAGCAGTTGATGCAGACACACAGGATTGTTTCTTGCATTGCCAGGAGACTATCCTTCCACCAAGAAATTGACATCCCCCAGAGGTTGACTTTGCAGTCATATTGCAACCACCATAATCTCTATATGTATATGCATACAAACTGAAGTCAGAGTTCTTTGGATACCAAAGGCCTAAGTTTGGAGCACCTTTGAGATACCTAAGAATCCTTTTGACAGTGATAAGGTGTGACATATTGGGGTTGGCTTGATATCTGGCACATATGCATGTAGCAAACATAATATCAGGCCTGCTAGCAGTAAGGTACATGAGTGACCCAATCATGGCCCTGTAGAGATGTTCATCAACAGACTCTCCCTCAAGATCAGGACCAAGGGAGTGATTTCTGGCTATAGGTGTCTTTGCAAACTTACAGTCAGTCATCTTGAATCTTGTAAGTATGTCCTGTACATACTTTGACTAACTGATGAAGATGCCATCTTCAACCTGCTTCACTTGAATTCCTAGAAAGAAATTGAGTTCCCCCATGGCACTCATTTCAAATCTATTCTTCATCAGCATCTCAAAGTATTTGCAGAGCTTTGGATTAGTTGAACCAAAGATGATGTCATCTACATATATCCGAACTAGCAATGTGTCATTTCCTGTATCTTTGATGAAGAGAGTCCCATCAATAGTACCTCTTTTGTATCCATGCTGACAGAGGTATGTTGATAGTGTCTCATACCACTTTCTTGGAGCCTGATGTAGCCCATATAGAGCTTTATCAAGCTTGCAGACATAATCAGGATGATCCAGGTCTGCGAAGCCAGGTGGTTGTCTAATATAGACTTCTTCATCAATCACCCCATAGAGAAAGGCACACTTCACATCAAGCTGGTAGACCTTGAAGTCCTTAGATGTATCATACTACTGGAGCAAAGACATCAGTGTAGTCAATTCCTTCTTTTTGAGTGTATCCTTGGACAACTAGTCTTGCCTTGTTCTTGATGATAATCCCTCTATCATCTTTCTTATTCCTAAAAACCCACTTGGTACCTATAATAGTCTTCCCTTGAGGAAGAGGGCATAAGTTCCAAACCTTCTGTCTTTTGATTTGAAGCAATTCTTCTTGCATTGCTTCAATCCAGCTTCCATCCTTTAGAGCCTCATCAACTTTCTTTGACTCAATTTTGGATAAGAAACAAGAATGTAGACAAACATGACTGTCATGAGTTTGTGCTCTTGTTCTCACCCCTGAGTCAACATTTCCAATGATATTTGTGGTGGGATGTGACTTGTGGATCCTGAGTTGAGGGATCACCGCAAGTTGGTTGGATAGATCAAGATTAGAGAAATTTTGATCTGGCAAAGAGGAGTCCCCCACCATATCAGCATACTTATCAAGAGAAACTTCCAATGAGTGTGTGACATCATTGATGTTGTCTTCAATGGAATGGTTATTAGCATCAAGAAATTCTTGATCACTGTCACCACCATCCATTCCTCCTGCATTGGAGGTTCCTTCACCTGAATTTTGAGAATCTGAACTAGACTTTAAGGGTAATTCAGTTGAATCAGCAGTATTTGTCATGCTTGTGCTGATTGGAGCCTCAATGACAGGGTTAGTCAGCATTGGAGCTGAACTAGTCTTCTTGTTTGGTCTTCTCAGCTCAAATCTTGGGTCAGGATCCTTTGTTGACCTGTTATTCATAGATCCTGAAACATTCTCACATGATTTGTTAAAACAGTTGGTAACTAAATCAAGATCAAATAGCCAATCCAGACCAAAACCTTTCACACAGGGTGTGTGTTCATTGAATGTCACATTGGCTGAATCCTCGATGATTCTAGTTCTGATATTGTATACTCTATAAGCCTTGGCTTGACAGGAGTATCCAACAAAATGTCTATCATCTGATTTCTCAGCAAACTTAGCTATTTGATCTTTGGTATTCAAGATGGTGCAAGGACATCCAAATGTTCTGAGAAAACCAATAAATGGTCTCCTTTTATGCCATAGTTCATAAGGAGTCTTACCATGTGTCTTAACTACTAAAACTCTATTCTGCACATAGCAGGCTGTGTTGACAGCCTCTGCCCAGAAGGTGATGGGCAACTTAGAGTCAGATAACATAGTTCTTGTAGCTTCAATAAGTGTCCTGTTTCTCCTTTCAGCAACACCATTTTGCTGAGGAGTCCTGGGAGCACTATATTGTCTTGAAATACCCTTCTCATCACAAAATGTATCAAGGATTTGGTTTTTAAATTCGGTTCCCTGATCACATCTTATGATTTTGACCTTGTGATCAGATTGATTCTTATATTTCAGAATGAAATTCTTCAAGATTTCAGAGGTTTCATCCTTAGTTCTAAGGAAAAACACCCAAGTGAATCTTGTGAAATCATCTATGATCACTAAACAGTATGAGGTCCTTCCTAGACTTATTATACTGGTGGGGCCAAACAGATCCATATGTAACAAGTGTAGGGGAGTAGTGATAGAGTTCATTTCCTTTGGCTTGTGAGACACTTTGTGTTGCTTCCCTTTCAGGCATGCAACACAATGGTCATCACTTTTAAACTCTTTCTTTGGTATTCCAGTTACCAAATCATTCTTAATCTGTTTATTCATGTTTTTAAAGTTTACATGGCACATTCTCTTATGCCAAAGAAAAGACTCATCACTATTTGCTTTAGATAGAAAGCAAGAAACCTCTCCAGATGGAGATGCTTCCTGCAAGTCCATCTTGTACATGTTTCCTTTCCTGGGGATGCTCAGGAGGAATGTCAACCCTAGGCTTGAGAACAATGCACTCATGCTCAGTAAAGAGCATATGATGTTTTTGGTCACAAAATTAGGACACACTCAGAAGATTGTATCCAAGCTCTTTGACAAAGTTTACCTTCTCAATAATGAGGTTACCATTTGTAACCTTGACCCTGCCAGTAATATACCCTCCTGCATCTCCCCCAAAAGCAACTGGTCCTCCATCAATCCTTTCAAAGTTTTGAAGCAAGGACTCATTGCCAGTCATGTGCCTGGAGCAGCCACTATCAACAATCCAGATATTTTTGTTGGTCTTTAGCTGTCCCTGCACAAAAGAGATGATTAAGTTACATTTGGAACCCAAGCCTCATTGGTCTTGGGCTTATTAGAATGAGTTAAAGGCAATAAAACAGTAATAGATCCTATGTTCAGGTTATGGGGATCATTTGCTGTTTCTGATGATGAACTTTTAGCCACATGGTCTTCCTTCATCTTCCACACCACCTTTGAAAGATTGGGCTTGACCTACAATGCTTCAGAAGCTTTTGTGGCTTTGGAAGCTTTGGAGACTGATCCTTCAGAAGATCTTGCTTTCACTATAGCAGGCCTCAGTACTTCGGAAGCATTCCTTTCTTCCGAGACCAATTTTCCTTCCGAAGGCAATGGTTCATTTGCCTTTTTCTTCATTTTGGAGCTTCCGAAAGGAAACAGATTTTCCTTCCGAAGCTGTTTGTTTCTTCTTCCTCTCAGAAGTTTTCTTCTTGATCATGTGGATAGTGCCCTTTGGATTGTATTGACAATCCTTAGCCAGATGTGTGGTACTACCACACATAACACAGTCTATATCTTTTCATCTGAGAGCCATCTTTTCCAAAGAAGACTGAGCTTAAACACTTTCCTTTTCCTCTTTCACCTTTTCAGATGATGCAGCAGGCTTCTTAGGGTGAAGCTTGCTTTTAGAAATGGACGGTTCAGGCTGTGTAGCAGTGACACACAGCTGATCAATCTTCTTGTTGTTGCTGGAGTGAGTTGAAGCTGAAGTAGAAATCTTGGTACTAGAATTCTTGGCAGAATCTTCAGCTTTTATCACCTTAAACCCTGCAGAGACAAATACTTGTTTCTGTTTGGGATCAAAGGTGGTCTTGACCTCATGAGCTTTTCTTGATCTTCTCTTTGCTCTTCTGATCAAGTTTTTCCTTTTGGTTTTGCTCAAACCAGCTTCTTTTTCCTCCTTAGGAGCATGGTGACCCTTTTTTGGATTTACTCTCTTCACTCACCTCAGAGTTATCCCTCACCTTTTCCTCTTCATCCTCTTCATCACTGGGGTCTATGGATGGAAGCTCATCTTGACCAGTTCCACACCTTGGAGATCTAACAGATAGTAGAGAGTGTGGAGGAGCTATCTCACTAGATCCCAGTCCCTGCTTGTTCTAATAACACACTTTTGCATGCAGAGATGAGGATATCATGTTCTTGAAGGTTTCCTCTTCAAGAACACATTTTTTTGCCCTGGCTTTGCTGATCATAAGCTCAGCCTGACATTCAGTCAACTTGGTAATGAGATCCTTAATTTGAGTCCTGTAATTTGTTTGCTCATGTTTAAGAGTTAAAACTGTTTTCTCTAGCTCTTCTATTTTAAGTTTATAGTCATTTTCAGCCCTTTTAAAATCAGCTTTTAAAATATTCAAAGACTCAATATCAGATCTCATTCCAAGTTGTAGGACCTGTATCTATTTACTTTAGCAATACATTTAGGAGAGCAAAGATGTTTAAGTACCTTGGCTTCATCGTGGTCAACCATGAGTGCTTGGTTTGGAGATGCATCTTCAGGTTGAAAGCTCCAGTCAAAGCCTCTTTCTTCAACAGCAATTGCGGCTTGCTATCTTGGCTTCTCATTCTGGTTCCCTCCTTCAGTGTAGTTTGGCCTGGATTAAGCTTGGCCACCATTTGACTTAGGTGCCTTGCATTCTCTAGCAAAATGTCCCATCTGGTTCTAGTTGTAACACTTGACTTTGCTCTTGTCCAGTCCAAACTTTCCACTGGCAGCATTGCTAGGAAACCTTCTTCCAGTCCTCTTGTAGAACTTCTGGGCTCTGTGAGTAAGAAGAGCCATTTGCTGGACTATGTCCATGTACTCCAGATCATCTGGATGGATGTAGTCCAGGTCTTCAAGAGTGAAAAGAAAGTTTCCTGTACTTTCATCAGTGGAGATAAAAGCTTGAGAAGAACTTGTCTCTTGGAAGGGACTTCCTTAGATGTAACTCTCTCTGGGTGCCTCAGGGAAGGTGATGAAAGGACCCTTTTATGAAGTCTCAGGGTAGCAGATGGGATGATGTTGTGGTTCTCTGCTATCCCTTTCAACCACATGAAGGGTTGAACTCTGGTGAGTGTTGGAGCTACCAGATGAATTTTGCATATTCATCTCCATCTGGTATCCATTGAGTATCCCATACAACTCAGTGAGAGTAAGGGTCTTGAGGTTTTCAGTCCTCTTAATGACCACACAGTAGTGTGTCCATTGTCTTGGAAGAGAGGACATGAACTTCCTAACAATATCCCTGTTCTCAATAGTTACCCTAACATTAGCCAGAGTATCCACAATCTCAACATACCTGAAGTATTGTTGAGTCTTGGTTTCACCTGTCTTAAAGGAGAAATTTTCAAACTGCTGCTTCAGGAGATCCTTCTTGTTCTCCTTGGCTTTATTTTAACCCTCATACATCAGTTTCAGTGCATCCCATAACTGTTTAGCGATCTTGCCCTTCTTGAAACCTCTGTAGATGGAGTTTGGAAGAGCAGTTTGGAGGGCTGTCATGGCTTTCTGATCAATGTCAATTCTTTTTCAGTCTTCATCAGAAAAGTTAGCCCTCTCCTTTGGTATCATGCCACCACCAGCAGCAGTTGAAGAGGTGCATGGTACATGAGGTCCATCTAGAACAGACTCCCACAACTCTTGGAATCTTGAGACTTGATATAGCCTTCCATTCTTTGACACCAAGTGTCAAAATCCTCAGGAATGATCAGTGGGGACTTTGTCACTGTTCCAGTTTCCATATCAGCTTTGGAGATAGCTGCCATTTGAAGAGTTAAGTGATGTGTGTTACTAAGAGGTTTTGAAGATGGTGAGATCTTGCAAACAAGAGCCTGGAATGCTCTGATACCAAATGCAGAACCGTTAGAGGGTTCTTAACACTTAGTTAACACACTTCGGAGGATATATTAATATCACTTAACAGTTCAAATAGGGAACTGAGAACTTTAACAGATGATACAATGCACAACACAAGTAAAGTAAGAGCACAAGAAAATAATTTTCAAGGTAGTAGTATATTGCTTCTTCATTTCTATTACAAGTGTTTGCACTGATATTTGAAATACAAGAACCTTTGACTCTTTATACTAAACCTACAACCTTCAATATGCAAAAGACAGTTGGATGTGACTAATCTAGACAACAAGATCAGCCTAAAGTCAAAAAGCAGATTGCCTTTTGACTAGCGACTATGACAAGCCATAGCTCACTGACTTTCCTATTACAAAAAGCCAAACAGGAAACAAATACAGAAACTTGCAGACAAAGACCTTATCTACTTTATCATAAAGCATGGAATTTTCACCAACTTATGATAGTTGGTGAACCACCAGAGCATGTAGCGGACAGGAGGTTGCTTTATGATAAAGTTGACAGAAAAGTGTCTTTTCTCTCTATTCTAAAGTAATCAGTCTTATCTTTATTTAGCTTCCTAAGACTTTGTCTTGAGAGCTTCCGAAGACTTCATTTTTAACCTTCGGAAGAGTTGAGTCTTTGGCTTTGGAAGACTTGACACTTAGTGTAAAGTTTCCTCAATAGTTTCTTCTGAACATTGGCTTCTGAAGATTTTACACTTAGCATTTTTTCTTGAGTGTGTAAAACTTCTGAAGCTAGTTCTTCTTTGTTCCTTAGTGCATGTTGGAAGACCTGGTTGGTTTGGCATCTTTTGATTGATCCTTTGGTTACATCAGCCTCTTAACCTCAGAGGTTCCTACAATAGCTAGTCTACATAACAAGTTACATAGTGTATAAAGTTCGCAACCGAAGCTAACAAATATAAGTATGCCTCGCCTGTGGTTATCAGACCACAGCAACAGAAATTAGGTCAATTAAACACTCGTTTGACATGTACTCGTGCTAGCGCGACTAGCCAGGGTGAGGTTTGTTAACTTCAGTAGATCTACTTAGAATTACCTAGCTAAAGAACATACAATAGTGGTTCGAAAGTAAGGACTTAAATTGGTACAACACTAGTAAACATGCAATAATTATAGTAATACTAATCTAGTGAATGAACATTTAAAAGAAACATGTTTCTTTTACCCAAATAGAGCGTATGTAAAACGGGGCCGTAAACTTACCTTATAAGTACAACAATTCAATAAAGCAAGCATAAGCTTATATTTCTGAATAACCTAGATTTTATTTAATATTTAATTAATATTAAATATTAATAAGAGAATTAACTATTGAGAATAGAATGGTATAGTTTCGTGTTCTCGACTCGGTTTCATGCCAAACATCCCATTCCACCAACGCACACTCAAACACAAGCAACAAAATCATTCTTAAAATTATGCGTGAACATGAAATCCCAAGATTTACTATCATGAATTATCATTACATAATATAAACACATGCAACAATTGGTTTGAAATAGTTTGATTCCTTATTTGAATTGTGTATTAATAACTTAACAATATACCCATGCATAACCCTAGCATTCAAGAATACACCAAGATCACACACATAACTCGCAAGCACATGAAATTAAAACCATCGAATCATAAACTTACTTTCATACATAATTATTATAAATATCACCCATGCTTACCCAGCCAAATCCACAATTAACCACATGCATAAACCATGTTCCTGGACACATATACAAGTATAAAACCTCATGTAAACCTTAAGTATACAAGTATAGCCACAACATATATAACCCTACCATAAATCATACACATACATATGTACATGCCATAGAATAACCCACCACGATAACACACCACAAAATCATTACAAAACACACACACCCGCACACCAGAAAACACACACATAGCAACATATGCACACATACCTAGAGAACACACAAACACTCTACACACACACATTACACACACGGAAGAAAAGCAAACACCCACACAATCGAGTATATACACACATATACACATAAGAACACACACACAATCATGATCATACATACACTATAAAATTATACATGTCTGCATAACTCAAGAGAACACTCACACCTCGAACAGAAACATTCATATGCAAACTCTCGACCTTGAACATGCATACCTGCGCTCACGGCTTCAATCGAATCCGTACACTAACACGATAATCATACCAAAACCAGGCCATAGAGAACACTCTTAACTCTCGACCTTGAACATGGAAACCGAGGGTCGATGGGGGGTTGGGTTATGGTTGAATACATAAAACAATTTTAGAATTTGTATTTTAGCACCCCACCCTAAGTTTTCATGATTTGCATTTTGAGGTGTTAATTAATTTTAATTAATTTAGGGTTAAGTGTTAGTAATAATTATAATAATAACCATTTTCATTTAATAAATAAAATTAATTAATTATAAAACAGCGGAGAGAGGTTGGATAACGAAAACGATGTTAACCTGAAAACTCGAGTTGTCACATTGGAACTTATTGCAAATCTTCGATTATACCAAATTTCTAATTTCTAAAATTAACAATATATATAACTACTAATCAACAGTAACTATACCATAAATATATACAAGCATAAAATTAACAATATAATCAACTACTAATCAACAGCAACTATACCATAAATCTATATAAACACAAACACCCAGTCAGTCTCAATCAGCATTGTTTACTACTGCTTATACATTTGAATCCTCTTTTGCCAATCAAGGTATGTACGACCTAAGACTCTTTCACACACACATCATTGCGATTATGTTTTGTCATTACTGACCAACTCACTACTTTTAATTTTTACATTGTGTTTCTTATTTTTCAAAAAAATGGAAGTAGCTAATTTCTTCTTTTTGTGATTTGGATGTTTCGAGGGATGACTACACCAAAGGTTCGGATTTTAGACACTGGAGGCAACCAATGTTTAATAATCAAACATAGACTTGCTCCATTAAGATGATTTTAGTTGATGAAGAGGTATTCCTAAACAATCCTATTTTTTATTGTTTTCCACTATTAATTAATAGAATTATACTGACATGTATTCCTGTCTTCTTTATGTAGGGTAACAAACTACAGGTAACTGTTTTGCACAAATGGTTTACTAGATTTGAAAGATTTCTTTGTGAGAAGGTGTCACACCCCTGCTAGGAACCAGTGTTAAGAACAATCAATACCATAACGTTATTTCATAGATGCACAAACAATCCAAAAGGAATTCTCCATCAATGGATCATGACGTCGCCCAACGCAAGGAACCAATGTCAAGAACAATCAATACCATAACGTTATTCCATAGATGCACAAACAATCCAAAAGTTCCAAACCAGAACAACCAGTACTAGATCAATCAAATTCAAATACAAATACAACAATAACATAATGTCCAAACTAATGTTCCAATGTCTAATGCTCATGAGGAGCGGTCGCGTCTAAAGTCCACTGTCCAAGTATCTAAGCACCATTACCTGAAAAGACATGCTCTAAAAAGTCAACATACGTTGGTGAGTTCACATGTTTAAAAGTACAAACAATTTTCCGTGTAAAACATGTACATAAGGTTGTACGTGAGTAAAAGTTCATGGCAGCCATAGATATCAACACAAGTTTACGATCAGTCCAAGTCCAATTAACCGGATTATATTCACCTAAGGGCACACAAATGCCAAGTTAGTCTCAACTAGCATACCGACGACAGGGGTGGGAGTGTCAACCCGTTGATACTAACAATACCTATCCATGATAGTCAAGCACAAGCACAAACACAAGTACATACTCATGAACTAACATCTAGACTCAACCTATGACCCAAACCACATATAATGTTCCAAAATATCTTTAATAAACGTTGCGTAATAGGTATCGTTTGAAAGAGAAGACTTTAGATTAAACTCCAAAAGAAGAATCATCTCCATTGGATAAAATATGAGAAAGATATGACTCGATGAACACAGACCAACCTGCTTCCCAGATTCGTCAGTTTTGACCTTCAGTTTTGTTTGTCACGTTTGGAGGACCAAACGATGTCGAAACGACACGAGACCACTTGAGTTAGTTAGAGGGCTCATTGAACTTGTTTTTAGATGAAAAATCGATCCATTTGAGCTTAATATGACCAAGTTATGATCTGTACAAAACATCTCATTTTTCTGACAGCAAACTGTCTAGTTTCTTAATCTTGCCCATTTGCATCCCAAACCTTAATAATTGACCATTATTGACCGAGACCTTAAAGAACAATTATTCCATGACCTGATTGACAAAACCTTGTATTGGACACTTAGATTATCCACCAATGTATAAAGATTGAGAGTTAGGGTTTTACCAGTTAGAAGGTTCAACACCCGAAACACCTAGATCTTCACGATCAAACGTACAAAACAGAGAATAAAAGAATATTAGATGATGATTTTATGTTTAGATGATATGTATCATTAATAAAACGATCCAATGGAAATTAAATCAACAATGAAATGGCTTTTCTTACCGATAGTGGGTAGTTCACCAATGTTTCAACAAGATGAGTGCTTGAACAACAAAAATTGATCAAGAATCAGGAAGTTGATGATGATTCACGATGAATATGATGAAGAAGAAGAGAAACACATGACGTCTATTAGGTTTTTCTCTAAAGAGAAAACTTGGAGAAAAACGATAAAAAAATAAAAGGATAAGAAAACAAGGGGAACTCCCTCCTTTATATATGGATTCGGCCAAGGGGGACCATGGGTGGGCCTCCCGGGCACTTTCCCGTCTTGTCCAATTCCGCCTTGTCCCGATTCACGTGTCATCCAATCTTTACGTTTTTAAATTCTCCTCGTGAATACGATTCCAACGGACTATTATATGCTATATGAAATTATTTATTCATATTTAAAATTAAATTAAGTCTATTTAGTAGGCTTTAGGCAAAGCCCATTGATGTCTGATTTTTGTTGCGTTCTTAACGTAAGATGTATATGTTTTTACATTTTTAAGTTTTTAGCCCAATTGAAGCACACAACTATCGTGCTAAGTCCAAATTGATGAACGTACATTGTCACCATGCCCAAGGCCCACTAGAATATATTAAGCACATAATACATAGTTTTAAAACTTAGCGTATCTACACACGTCTAATACACTATTCTCAGAGCAAGTCAACATTATGTCAGCTATCAAAGTTCATATTTAGACAGTCAAAGTCAAAAAGTCAAGTTAACGACCAATGCACCTATTTTGATGACGGATGCCACAGAAGGCTACTTTGATTATCAAGAAACCCACATTTGATGATAACTCTACTGCTTTTAAATATGTTGACAACCCGCTTAAGGTGTGCATATACTACAACACCTCAATCACAAAATGCAACAATTTCAATGGCCCAGTGCATGGACTTTCCTTCACAAGTTTTTGGTCTATAGTAGAATGAACTATCTCTGAATCGGATAGTATAGGTATGGGTATTTTATAATTGGAAATATTTACCTTATACAATAACATAAATGCTTTGTTGATTATTTATCCCCTAATACTATATAACGATTATTTACACGTTTTCTTTATTTTTCTAGATATCATTGGTTTAGTTATGATGTATTACAAGATTGAAGATATCATAACCAAGAATGGAAAACAAGCTTTCAAGCTCAACTTTCATATGAAATATTTGGAGTGAGCTAATTGTTATTATACTTACTATTCCTTTAAACCTATTTCATATTATAATTATTGTATCTCTCCAATACGTGCAGGGGCTTAAAATATTTGTTACGTTATAGGATGATTATGCTAAAGAGCTCTATGACTATCTTCTCAATAATCCAAAAACATGTAATGTGGTTCTTATCTCATAATTTGGAAAGTTCAAGACCTTTCGAGGTTCGCTCCCTGTGGCCACTTTCTTTATCACATTTATTTTGTATATCATTTGGTTTGCTAACTTATGTTTTATTAATTTTAGTTCCTTCTACTTTATTTTCATTACAATTCATACTTACTTTGTAAACTATCTAATATTAAGTTGTGAGTTCATTAGAAGACCACATATCTGTATGATATCAGAAGGATACTCTGTTTTAAACTCGTATTCGGTTTCTTGTTTATTAATCAATTCAGACATAGAAGAGATTATGTCCTTCAAAGAAAGGTTTAGTCATTTACTTATTTATTCAGATTTCAGTTTATGACAACACTATCTAATATCTACTAATACCTTTTTTATGTTAGTTATGTTGAAGAAAGTAACAGTGATGAATCATTGATCGCTGGTGTACCTACTTCATCTATGTTCGCCAACCTTAATGATGATTTCTTAAATAAGATCGAGTTCAGCAGCATCGCTGAGGTCAATGACATAGTTAATGTTTGTTTAATTTATTCGATTACTTAATTTTGATTACTTTTCTTATTTGAACAAAATAAAACCAATTGTATAAAGAATACATAAAGCAAACTCTTCGTTTCATCATCTTCTTATTTCTACAAATATGCAGGTCAAACCTGTTGTGGTTGTTGGACACGTTAAAATGATAATACCAGATGTGGAATGGTTCTATAGGCTTGAAAGTTTTGTATGAAAAAAGTTGTCCGTGATGATAGTCAAGATGCTGTTGTGGCCATTTCTAGCTCTGTAAGTGTTCCTATACTTTATTAATACCCAAGTGGACCCTGCAAAGATCCTCTCATAGATGTTGTTCCTAGGTAAACTTAGTTTCCTATATTAAAATACTTAATTCACATTTCCCTAAAGCTATGCTATTTAATATCTTATATTTCTTATAAATTTTATTTTGTAGATCCAAAATTCCAATCATAGTTCTGGACTCAAATGGTATTGTTTCTTTAACCGTTTTTTATCGTGAGGCAAAGAAATATCTAAAACAAAATGCAAGCAATTTGTTTGAACATTACATTCAGGTAATATAAATTTTTTACTTTTGAGTTGTTTTTAATATTTTGATGATTAATGTCTTATATTATGATATCCTAATATATTCATATTTTCTTTTCATTTTCATTGGGTTGGTATGAATGTATATCCAGATGTTTTTAACACCCCTCTTGACAAGAAATTTGCTTTTAAAATTGCATCACAAACTACAATGTTAAAAACAACTATAAATTCTTTGAAGTTTCAAAGATGACTGATGACCCACTTTTTATTTCTGAGCTTGAGAAGAAATATCATATGGAACAGGTATCAATAAATTTTTTATAATGATAAACTTTTTTTTAGGTAGCCTTTATTTCATTTCCAACTGATTCCACTTATACAATAACATTATATTAAACTAGGGACCTGCCTGTGACTCTCTTAATCTATCATCAAGATTACAAATCACACGAGACTAACAACTACAAGGTATAAATTTTATAACTACAGTAACATCTTAACTACTCAAAACGTCTTAAACTTTAAAAAACATATCTATCCCTACCTGTTTTCTGATTTCCATTTTTCATTTGGATTCTTTTCCTTTTACCAGTGATTACTTCGGTGTCTTACCTACATTTAAGCATCTCCAAGGGAAAGGGTGAAGTTGATGAGCTTGGTATTCGTGACTACATGCCAAATTTGTTAAAGCGTAATCTCATTGAAGAGTACGATGTTGATGAAATTGGAAGCCCTTCAGGGTCTAAATCAGTTAAAGAGGCTGCTGAAGTTGTGAAGGTCGTGAAGCAAGTTGTTCTCGTCACTCCAAAGATTGAAAAATAAATTACTTCAAATGGTTCCCACGTCTTGCAAACAAGTTTCTATTTTGTCTTTTTGGTTTTGACTGCATTAATATTTTCATCCATATGTTATTTTTGGACAATGATGTTTTGGATCCGTTATTTTAATTTTCCAGTTTAATTATATAGTATTAAGTCCCTTATTACAAAGTTTAATTATTACGCAGGTAGCATTAATCTATGTTTATTAAATAGAATGGTATCCTTTAACCTCAAACGTATCTCGCTATTTTAATAAACTTCAAACATAATCTACTAAATAACATCATATATCAAATTTTATAAATATATATATTTCAATAAAATCAAATCTTCCTGCTTCTTTGATTTTGGCAACATATTTAATTTTAAATCTAAATATCTTAGTTTAGACAAACCGAACTAAGTATACAAACAATTTGTTTCCAAAATTAAAGTACTTAATGTATTTGCTTCCCAAAATTATAAATTAGCATCTAGCTTTAGAAAACTAAACTCATTTACTATATCCCATCTACTTCACAATTAAATAGATTAAACAAGAATATAACAACAACTAGTTTCAACCTACTATTTAAATATTTTATTCTTGAATATAGTCCAGTAATTACATATAAAGCCTAATTATTAAAACTTATATAAAATACCTACAATTTTAATATATATAACACCTAATGTTTAACAAAGTAATACATAATCCTTTAAAAATTCTTTACTTTACATTACATATATATACCGTTCCAAATTTCAACTTTCCTAATATAGTTTCATTTATTTATTTTTTCGTTATTATGTTATTTGATCTAAAATTTTTTGAATCTTTCAAAGATTGTTATTAATATACTACTTTTTAAAGGTTTCCTTATTCAAAATTATTTATTAAACTTTCATGTATCCTGATTAAAATACAATTTATATATTTGTTTTCTTATTTGATATAAATTAATTAAAATTTCAAATAACCAAATTAACATACAATTTATTTAGTTATGGTATTCTAAGATATTTGTTATCCTATAGAAAACTCGATCATCTAAATTTTGGAAAGAATAAACACTAATTATTATTAATTAATATACACCAGTTTATTTAAACTTTTCTTTATAGTTATGGAAGTGTATTTTAATTTTTAATCATATTATATTCTCACTTAAGGCATATATAAATCATAAAAACATTCACAAATATTGATTTAACAAATAACAACTTTCCTAATTCCTAATAGTAAAAAATGCTTTCCCATTTTACATTAACTTTACAAATCAGATTCAAAAATTAATTTCTCTATATAACTCATCATACCATCATACATCTTATAGTTATTACTAATATGTAATTTTAATCATATTTTATTTTAGATTATCATTTTATACTTCACAAAATTTTATTATATTTAATATTTTATTTTTTCAACCCGTATAATACACGGGTTTACTAAAATTAGTATTAAATAAATAATATCAACAACTAATCAGAGATATTATGAACTTTATAGCCCGATCCAACCCGATTAAATACTATATCTCTATATTTGATTACAGAGTCAAAATAATTCGAAATTGATCTAATTATTACACATAACTTTTTAGTGTGTATTATTTAAATCTTGATTTTTTTTATACTAATATCCTCACACCCACTTAATATCTAGCTCATGATTTGACCCGTCAAAAGTATTTCTTTTAAGTATACAAAAAGATAGTTTTCTTTGACTGTATATTTCGCTATAACAATTAACAAAAGTTAAGGTCAATCTCTGTCAAGTGTCGGTTTATACATAAAAGAGTTTATTTTTACGCATGATCAGCTTTATGAAATCTTGTCGCAAGTTAAAAGTAAAGATGGATTGAAGCTTTTAGCTTTAGATAACGAGTGTAAACCTACTAATGTTACTATAAATGTAGATTACAAGGATGTTTTTGCTCATTTGTGACCTTATCAAAAGCTGTTATGTCTTATTTAATATATAACACACTTGACTTTATTTTTATTTTTATGTTATTTAATAATTAATTCTTCACACTTCCATGCAATACACGGGTAACTAAAGCTAGTTCCCCTATACAACTCATCATACCATCTCATAATCATTTGTTTATCAACCAACTTTTATTGAAATCAATCAATTATCATCTAACTGGTGAAGAAGATCATTCGTATACCTCTCCCTGGTGGAGACGTCCTATCAGTGAAAGACGAGAATGGTGGTGCAGTGATAGGCATCATATCGTATATGAAGGCGCATAAATGGCTCCGAAAAGGTCGCTTAGCTATACTAGCTCTTGTGACCGACAAGCAAAAGGAGGAAATGAAGTTGGAGGATATTCTTGTGGGCAAAGATTTTCCAGAAGTCTTTCTAGAAGATTTACCTGGATTACCACCTCATCGTCAGGTTGAATTCCAGATCCCCTAGAGGTCGGAGTAGCCCCTATTACGTGAGCACCTTACGGATTGGTGCCAAACGAACTGCAAGATTTGTTGACACAACTTCAGGACCTGTTAGATAAAGGGTTTATCTGACCAAGATCATCACCATGGGTAGCCCTATTCTTTTTATTAAGAAGGATGGAACATTTCATATGTGTATCCATTAAAGAAAGCTTAACAGGTTACGATTAAGAACCAATATCCTTTGTCTCACATTGATGATCTGTTTGATCAACTTCAGGGATCAAGTTACTATTTCGAAATCGATTTGAGGTCGGGTTATCATCAACTAAGAGTTCGAGAGGAAGACATCTTGAAGACTGCTTTCAGAACTCGCTATGGTTGTTATGAATTCTTAGTCATGCCATTCGGGTTGAATAATGCACCAGTGATGTTCATGGATCTTATGAACCGTGTGTGCAAACCCTACCTTGATTAATTTGTTATTGTGTTTATCGATGATATATTGAGTTATTCTAAGTCAATGAGACTAAGGAGGAACATGAGGAGCATTAATGATAGTTCTCGAAACTGCTTAAAAGGGAACAGATATACGCGAAACTCTCAAAGCGGGACTTCTGGATTCAGGAAGTACAAATCCTAGGTCACATTGTTAATGAAAAAGGGATACATGTGGATCCTACTAAGATTGAGGCAATAAAGAATTAGTCAGTTATTAAGATGCTCAGTGAGATATGATAATTTATTGGGTTGGTAGGATATTATCGGTGCTTCATTGAGGGATTTTCTAAGATCGCTCAACCTCTTACTGCCTTGACTCATAAGAAAATGATGTAGTAATGGGTGAAAGTCAAGAGCCTTTTCAGGTGTTGAAACCATAACTTTGCAGTGCACCAATATTAGGCTTGCTAGAAGGGAATGATGATTTCATGGACATTATTTGTATAGTACTAGATGTACGATATACACCGATCACAAGAGCCTTTAACATATCCTTGAGTAGAAAGAGCCAAATATGAGACAACGACGCTGGGTGGAATTACTGAATGATTATGACTGTGCTATCAAATATCACACGGGAAAGGCGAATGTTATCGCTGATGCCTTAAGCACGAAGGAAACTACGAAACCCAGATGACTACGAGCGTTACAAATGATGATCAGCACTCAATTGCCCTAGCAAATCAATGAAGCTCAGGTAGAGGCGTTGAAAGAAGGGAATGTAGAATCTGAATCCCTATAAGCAACTCGAGGTGAAAGCCAATGGATTTTGTTACTACATGGATAGGATTTGGGTTCCATTGCATGGAAACCTAAGGGATTTGGTTATGAGCGAAGCCCATAAATCAAGGTACTCCATACATCCTGGTTTGGACAAGAAGTATCATGACTTAAAGGCATACTATTGGTTGCTTAACATGAAAGCAGATGTGGCTAGTTATGTGAGTAAGTTTTTCACCTGCTCTAAGATGAAAGTTGAATACAAGAAGCCATCTAGGTTACCGCAACAGCCTGAGATTCCCTTGTGGAAGTAGGAACAGATCTCTATGGACTTTATCACTAAGTTTCCTAGAACTCCTAGTAGTTATGACACAATATGGGTGATCATGGATTGGCTAAGTCTGCTTATTTTCTAGTGATCAAAGAAATAGATAAAATTGATAAGTTGACTTGAATTCACCTGAAAAAAGTGGTTTCACAACATAGTGTACCAATTTCAATAATCTCAGATCGCAAAATTCGTTTCACATCTCATTTCTTGTAGTCATCATAGAAATCCTTGGGTATGCGTTTAGATATGAGTACTACGTACCATCCGTAGATAGATGGGCAGAGTGAGCACACTATTCAAACTTTGGAAGACATGCTGCGAGCTTATGTGATTGATTTTGAGAACAATTAGGAACTTCACTTACCATTGGTGGAGTTTCCCTATAACAACAACTATCACACTAGTATTAAGGCAGCACCATTTGAAGCACTGCATGGGTGAAAGTGAAGATCAGTGGTTTGTTAGGCGGAAGTTGGTGATCATCAACTGTCTGGTCCTGAATTAGTGCATGAGTTTACTGAAAAGATCATACAAATATGGAACCATATGGCAGCAGCACGAGATCGACAAAAGTGCTACGTTGATAAGCAAAGGAAACCTTTAGAGTTTGAAGTTAAGGATAAAATCTTGCTAAAGGTATCACTGTGGAAAGCTGTGATTAGATTTGGTAAATGAGACAAGCTTAACCCGAGGTATGTTGGGCCATTTGAGATTCTGGAAAGAATCGGTCAAGTGGTGTACAGACTGAATTGACCCGATTCGTTGAGTGGCGTTCATAATGTTTTCCATGTCTCGAACTTAAAAAATTGTTTATCCAATGAGACATTGGTGGTACAACTTGAGGAAGTATAGGTAGATGAACAACTATGATTCATCAAAGAAGCAGTTGAGGTTATGGATCGCAAAGTTAAGATCCTCAAGCAGAGTAAGACACTCATAGTTAAAGTTTATCGGAACTCATAGGTGGGGCCGAAATTCACGTCGAAACATGAGGATCAGATGAAGCTTAAGTATCCTCATTTGTTCGAGGCGACTACAACGGTCGATGAAGGTATTGATTAAATTTCATGATGAAATATCTTTCAACATGGGAATGATATGATAACTCACTTGATTTCTTTATGCCATTACAGTAGGTTAGTGATGTAATGCAATTTTCGGGATGAAAATTCTTTCAACATGGGGATAATGTGACATCCGGTAATTTTCCTTTACCAAAACTCCATTAGTTCTGTGAAGTCTTGCATACATGTGTCATAAGCACACACTAGTTGTCGTTGAACGTTGGTGACTTAACAAATAATTAATATTAGTTTAACTAATATTAAATTGATTAATAATTTTGACTATTATTATGTGATTACATGAATCAAGATGTTGACTATTATTTTATGAATTACACTTTATAATGAGACTATAGTTAATTATATGATTTTATGTGTGATGATTACCAATTGATTCTCAAATTATTAGTTGGTTTAATATAGTTTATGTATTATGAGATGAGAAACTATTTAAGAGTGTTAAAAAAGTTAGTTTTACAACTTATACAAATAAGGGAGAATTAAGAAATTTTTACCATATATATATAAAGAAACCCCTAAAACCCCCCATTCCCCCATTTGGCCTTGAGCATCTCTACACCCCTCCCCTTTGTGATTTCAAGTTCTCAACATCAAAACCATTCAATTTTGGTTAGATTTGATCATTACAACGTAGTAGCAAGCTTGATTGTTGATTATTAACGCATTTAAGTTGAGTTTTCAAATAGTTTTTCATGGTTTATGATCTAAGAACAATCCCTAGGTCAACTGGGCACATAACATGAAATTGATGTTATTGGATGATGGTATTGTGTTAGTTTGATAGTATTGTTGTTGGTTTACGTGACTTATGCATAAAATTCATGGATTTAACAACTGGTTCATACGTTACTAAAAGTAGAAACTTTAATTCTCAAGAACTTAGGGTTTTGTGATTTCTTAATGTTTCTTGTCCTTTAATGATTGCTATGATCATGATGAATTGATGATTGGATTTGGTGTAATTTAGGTTGCAGGATATTACTTTCATGAAGTGGAAACTTTATTATCATATTTGGTAGAATTTCATGATTTGGGCATGCATATTGTGATAGAATCATGTTAGATGGATTTTGAGATCATTTAATGTGTTAGAATGCAATGAATAGATCATATGTATGCTATGTTTGTAATGTTGATATTCTAGTGTTTCTGAAGTAATAATGCATTGTGATGGAGCTAAGTTAGAAAAATTAGGGTTTTATACCTTGATAATGATATTTGATCAATATGGTATGTCTTGATTGTTTAGCTAGTATGATTCATGTTTGGGATTATGATGATAAGCATCATACACACATGCGAATCTGAGGCCCCTACTTAGTAGGATTGGTAGTGTTTATAATGAGAAGTAGTAAGTTACTTCACATGGCATGTAGTGCGTGATTAAACTCAATATGTGTGATTAGCTATTTGAGATTTTATTTATTTATAAGGAATATGGTAATTATTTATTGAGGTTCACATGTGTTTTATGATAAGTTATGCTAGTAAGATAATCTTGCTAGAACCTAAGGTTCATTATATGCTGTATGTGAATGGTTTTGTATTGTAATCATGAATAATGGATTATTAAATTTGAG
Source organism: Flaveria sonorensis (assembly GCA_025506505.1). NCBI lineage: Eukaryota > Viridiplantae > Streptophyta > Magnoliopsida > Asterales > Asteraceae > Flaveria > Flaveria sonorensis. Next base: position 37,148,622 of record CM046433.1, read on the forward strand.
CAAACAAGATTTCACATAACATGTCACCAACTGGTCAAATGGGTCATCTGGGTCAAACGGGTCAATGTTTTCCAAATCACTTAAATCATTGTGTTTGATTGAACCCCAAGGGTTTGTTAAATTATTTTGTTTGCATATACTTATGTACTCACGTATTCTAGGTAACCTTTGACGGGTTGTCATTCCGTTCAGTCTTAGCTTCGCATTTCATTTTCGCTTACACTTCAAGCGAGTTCAATGGCCTACTTTTAGATACACCTTTTGAAAAGAAAGCATACCTTTTACAAAAACTTGATTATTATTATTTGTGTATAGCAAAAACATAGAGTACTATACCATTGAAAGCCCTTACATTTTTTGATAGTTAATTAAGGAAACTAGCAGGAGCCGGGAAATATTAGGTAGTACTATTGGGTCTGACAAGCCCCATCCATACGACTGGAGGTCAAGGGGTGCAACATTTTCCTAAACGACTAACATTTGTCGCGACTTGGTAAGTCGTGGCATAAGGAAAACGAACACAATCAGCTTCAATCATGAAATCACTATTTCTTTTATTTATGATTTAGACTAGCTATCTATTTCAATACACTTACTTATGTTTTATAAATGCTAATACTTGTGTTTACTTATAAACACTTGAAGTCACCAACCATTGTGTGGACACTTTAGTATGCTTTTCTCAGATCGATAATAATAGGGGCACATAGGAGCACATCACGGGTCAAGCATGCATTTGAACAATCACCTATTAGCATTTGCTTTTGTACTTACATTTAAACAATGGTTTGGGCGCATTTTTTGCGCATTTACATTTGACTGTTTTGGGTTTTGAACATTTATCAAACGCTTCCACAACATTTTAAACTTGTAAACACTGTGATTCATTTTTGAAAGGAGAGTGGTTTAGAGTAACTAATGACTTGGATTGTCACGTCCTCAAAATCCACGTGCGTGGTTCTACTGCAAGGAGAGTGAACAAGCTAGGATCCAAGTCATTAGTTACTCAGAATGACAGTATATGTAACATTTAAGACAAATCAAAGTTTAAAACTTTAAACATTTGCGGAAGCATTTTGTAAATATTTCAAATTCAAAGTAATAAATGTAAAATGCCCAAAACACGCACCCAAACCAAAATACGTAAATATGCAATAAAACAAATGTAAATCAACGATTGTTCAAAGCATGCTTGACATGTGAGTGCTCCTAAGGGCAGCTGCTAGTAACAACCTGAGAAAGGCATACTAAAAGTGTAAACACAACGGTTGGTGAGTTCAAGAGTTTGTAAGTCATCATAAGTAATAGCATTTGTAAAATATAAACAAGTGTATTGAAATAGATAACTAGTCTAATTTCATTAGTGATAAACAATAGTGATTTTGTGATCGAAGCTGACTATGTTCATTTGTTTGCCTTCCGTCACGACATACCAAGTTGTGATGCTGTTAGTCATTTAGGACAATATTGCACCCGCTTGACCTTTACGGGTGGGGCTTGTCAGACCGCGTAGTACTACCCAAGATTTACCGCTAGATTTCTTAATTAACAATCCGAAAGTCTAAGGGCTTTCAATGGTATATCACGCTATGTCATACTAAACACATGTTATAATAGTAAAGCATTTTAAAATAAAGTATGCTTTCTCTCCCAAAATGAGAGTAAATAAAAGTGGAGCATTGAACTCACCTGGTGAGCAAACGAACAATAATAGAGAGCTAACGGTGAGTGGAAAGACAACCTGTCAAGAGTTACCTAGAACACGCGAGTACATAAATACACGTAACCAAAAAGTTCAACAACCCTAAGTGTTCAATAAACAGGTTTTAGAAAACAAAGACTCATTGACCTAGTTGACCCATTTGACCTGTGGGTGACATGTTAATTGAAATCTTGTCTGATCAAGTATAGCAAGTCATTACACATGATAATCATACATTATCCACTTATGCCACATTATAAATACAAAGTTCTATCAAGATCATCATACCAACATAGATTATCATACATTGAGTTTAATCATGCATCACATGCCATGTGAAGCCACTCATGACTTCACACCCTATACCCTGCCAATCCTACTAAGTAAGGGCCTCAGTTTGCTTGCATGTATGGCGATCATTATCACATTACTTAACAAGATTCATAGTAACTAACATACATATAATGATCTATTATAATCCTAAACATGGTTCCATAATCTCCTAACATAACCCAACATCTTGCAATATCCATAAAACCTAGATTTCCCCAAATAATCCATCAAGTATCCACATGACCCAATTAACCCATTCTAATGCTTTAAACATCATCAACAGGCATTACAACATGATCCTAACTTCTTAAACATGCCCAATTCACAACATCCAATGATTCACATCAATAAAGTTTCCCTTTCGGGAAAGTAACACCCAAAATCAATCTATCATTCGATTCATTCATGAATTCATCAACTTTATACCTAATCAAGTTCATACAAATCATCTAGACATGATAAACATCATCAATTTATCACAATTCCCAAATCTCATGCATAAAATTTACTACTTATAGTAAGGTATGAACAACACATCAATTCTATGAATTTCTTGCATAACCCATGTAAACTAACATCAGTACAATATAGCTAACATCATATTATCATCAAACAACATCAATTTTGACTTTAATCATTTTAATTAAACTAGGGTTCTTCTTGAATCAAAAACCACAAAAAACTAGTTAAAACTCATATTAAATCGTGTAATAGGTCGAGAAATGAACTTGCTACAATGTTGTAAAGATTAAAGCCAAGCAAAATCAAATGGTTTGAGTTGTTCTTGAATCAAAATCTCAAAGGGAATGGGGGATAGGGTGTTTGGCCGATTAGAGGGGTAATACGGGGCTAGGGTTTTAATTTTGTTAATTTTTATGTTTAGCAACATTTACTTAACAAGCCCTCCTTGTTTAAACTTTATAAAAACCAATCTTTTAAAACTTTTTAAATAGTTTTTAGCTACAAAACTCGTGAATTATTAACCATAAATAATAATTATATTTTTCAACTAACAACAAAACACATGAATCAAATATCACACGTTGTCACGTTACAAAGTAAAATTCATAAATAATATTTAAAATTCATGAATTATATAACCACAAATTAATAATCAAAATTATTAGTTAAATTATTATATATTAATCATAGCTAATTATTATTAGGTCACCAATGTTCAACGACAACTAGTTGGTGCTTACGACACGTGTATGCTAGACCTAACAGAACTAACAGAGTTTGGTAACGGAAAATTACCAGATGTCAGATTATCCCCATGTTGAAAGATTTTTTGTCCTGGAAATTACATTACATGGTTATGTTACATCACTGGTCTACTACATTAACACAACAAAATCAAGTGAGTTGTCATATCATCCCCATGTTGAAAGAAATTTCGTCCCGAAAATTTAATCATTATCTTCGCCGGTTTTCGTCGTTGTTTCGAACAAATGAGGATACTTAAGCTTCATCTAATCCTCACGTTCTCACGTGAATCCCGGTCCACGTATTGAGTTCCAATGAACTTTGACTATGGGTATCTTACTTTGCTTAAGAGTCTTGATCTCACGATCCATCACCTTAACCGGTTCTTCAATAAACCGTAATTGCTCATCATCTACTTGTACCTCCTCGAGTGGTACAACCAAAGTCTCGTCAGATAAACACTTCTTTAGGTTCGAGACGTGAAAAACATTATAAACTCCACTCAATGAGTCAGGCAGTTATAATCGATACGCCACTGGACCGATTCTTTCCAAAATCTCAAATGGTCCAACATATCTCGAATTAAGCTTGCCTTTTTTGCCGAATCGAATCACACTTTTCCGTGGTGACATGAAACTCCAACAGTTTCTGTCATTTGTTCGCGTAGCTATTCTGTCGGTCTAGTTCTGCGGCCATACGATTTTGTATCTGCATGATCTTTTTTGTAGTTTCATGCAACAATTCGAGGCCGGTTAGCTGACTATCACCAACTTCCACCCAATAAATTGGTGATCTACACTTTCGCCCATACAACACCTCAAATGGTACTGCCTTGATGCTAGTGTGATAGTTATTGTTGTAAGAAAACTCTACCAATGGCAGATGAACTTCCCAATTGTTCTCGAAGTCAATCACCCAAGCTCGCAACATGTCCTCCAATGTTTGAATAGTACGCTCCCTTTGCCCATCTGTCTGTGGATGATAGGCAGTGCTCATATCCAGACGCGTACCCAAAGATTTTTGCAACGATTGCTAGATATGAGATGTAAAACGAGCATCACGATTAGAAATAATCAAGATTGGTACACCATGTCTCGAAACTACCTCCTTCAAATAAATCTAGGTTAACTTATCCATTTTATCCATTTCTTTGATTGCCAAGAAGTGAGCAGACTTAGTCAGTCAGTCCATGATCACCCATATCGTGCCACAACCACTAGGAGTGCTAGGTAACGTAGTAATGAAATCCATAAAAATATGCTCCCAATTCCACAAACAAATCTCAGGTTGTTGTAGTAACCCAGATGGCTTCTAATACTCAACATTAAATTTAGAGCACGTTAAACACTTGCTCACATATATAGCTACATCTGCCTTCGTATTAGGCCAACAATAGTACGCCTTCAGATCATGATACATCTTTTCAGAACCAAGATGTATAGAATACTTAGACTTGTGTGCTTCACTCATAACCAAGTCTCTAAGGTTTCCGTATGAAGGTACCCAAAGCCTATCCATGAAGTAATGGATTCTATCGGCTTTTACTTCGAATTGTTTATCCATCCCACGTAAGGATTTAGATTCGACGTTTTCCGCTTTCAAGGCTTCTGCTGATTGTAAGCTGTAAAGCTCGCACTCGTCAGGGTTTAGCAATTTCCTTTTTGCTTAAAGCATCAGCAATTACATTCGCTTTTCCTGGGTGATATTTGATAGCACAATCATAATCATTCAATAATTCCACCCAGCGTCACTACCTCATATTAAGCTCCTTCTGCTCGAAAATAGGCTGAAGACTCTTGTGATTGGTGTAAATAGTGCATCAGGTACAGTACAAGTAATGTCTCCAAATCTTCAAGGCAAAGACTACTGCACCTAGTTACAAATCATGAGTGGTATAGTTCTTTTCATGCACTTTCAGTTTTCTCGAGGCATAGGCTATCATTTTGTCACGTTTCATCAAAACACAACTGAGTCCTTGAATAGAAGCATCATAGTAAACCACAAAGTCATCACTTCCCTTTGGTAATGCTAATATCGGTGCGCTATAAAGTTTTTGTTTCAACAACTGAAAAGCGGCTTCTTGACTCTCTTCCCATTTATACGTTGTACCTTTATGGGTCAAGGCTGTGAGAGGTTGAGCGATCTTAGAAAATCCCTCAATTATATGCTTATAGTATCCTACCAGTCTAAGAAATTGCCATATCTCACTAGGCGTCTTGGGAACCGACCAATTCTTTATCGCCTCAATCTTTGCAGGATCCACGTAAATTCACTTTTCGTTAACAATATGACCCAAGAATTGCACTTCACATATACAGAAATCACACTTGGAAAACTTGGCGTAAAGCTGTTGCTTTTTAAGCAATTTCAAGACTAGGCGTAGGTGCTCTTCATGTTCCTCCTTGATCTTAGAGTAGATCAATAAGTCATCGATAAACATGATAACAAACTGATTGAAGTAAGGTTTGAATACATGATTCATGAGATCCATGAATACTGCTGGTGCATTAGTCAACCCGAATGGCATGACCAAGAACTTATAATGACCATAGCGGGTACAGAATGCGGTTATCAAGATGTCTTCTTTACGAACTCTCAGTTGATGATAACCAGACCTTAAATCAATCTTAGAATAATAGCTTGATCCTTGAAGTTGATCAAACAAATCATCTATGCGAGGCAAAGGGTATCGATTCTTGACCGTAACCTTGTTCAATTCGCTGTAATCGATGCACATTCGGAATGTGCCATCCTTTTTCTTAACAAAGTGAACAAGGGCTCCTAAGGCGATGAGCTTGGTCGAATAAATCCTTTATCCAGCAGCTCTTGAAGCTATGCTGATAATTCCTGCAGTTCGTTTAGTGCTAACCGATAAGGTACCCTCGCAATTAGAGCTTCTTCGGGAGTCAAATCGATCTGAAACTCAACTTGATGATGAGGTGGTAGACCTAGATGATCCTGTGGAAACACCTCTAGAAAATCACAAACTACTGGAATATCCTCTATCGTCTATTCCCCTTGCTGCTTATTAGTCACAAGGGCTAATATGGTTAAGCGACCCTTGCGTAGCCACTTCTGCACTTTCATAAATGATATGATAACCTGATGCATGTTATGGTCATGAAAGAATCAGTTATGACCATAACAGCCTCTAAACTTCCAAAATCTTCATGCTTTTCTTGCCCTTTTCTTTTGAAATCATCAAGCAACCATCCAAAACTACAAAATCCAAATTAATCATAATTAAGTATAGATAAATATGAATTTGTAACAAAAAGAACACTTAAGATGGGAAAAAATATGCATTATTAACATGTATATTTATTCACATATCAAACATCCCCACACTTAAGTTTTGCTTGCCCTCAAACAAAATCTCAAAAGATCTAACAAGATTCCTATTGGCTTTACAAACATAGGTAGGTAGTCCACAAGCAAACTAAAGATTCAAATGAATAAAACACTTTCAAGAAATTTAACATTTAAAAAGAAAACCAACGAGTCAACCAATATTCAATATATGAGAACATCGAAAGAAACTTGACAATGTCTATGGAAAGTATATTATTCCTTGCTTGCACCTCTCACAATGATTCGCTCGACACTTGGCTATATATATGAATGTATATTTGTGAATCACTCAAAACCCAAAATGAAATAATATTATCATAAGCTTGCTTAAAGATCAAATTCTCCGTCAAATAACATAAATAATTGCATAAATCAAGAGGTCTTTAAAGGTTGTAACGGGGCTAGGGTTGAAGGTGTGGATTTTGGTGATAAAGTGGCTAAATGTTAAAAATCCGGAATCGCTAGATGCTACTTGCGAACAACTACAAAACATAAATATAATACACAAACTAACATAAACTAATACAAATATACATATAATGAGCTACCATAATGGTTTTCCATTAAAACATACAAAATTGCTCATTTTTAATTGATTTCTCCTAAAACAAATGAAGAAAATAACGCAATAAGTCTTTCTTTTCTTTTCCTGTCTTGTTCTCTTCTTCTTCTTTTTCTTTTTTTTTCTTCTTTTTTTTAAATAATATAACATATACTACGCTAATAGAGCAATAACATAATTGTTCTAAACATAACTACAACTAAATAACATAAGTTAAACAACTAAGAATATCTGGATTTTAACACAAGGATTAAAAGGAAAAAGGCTATTTGGCTAATTAGGTTATGAATGATGGTAAAACAATAAATGCAAGTGTTAGGCTCAACAAGAGAAACTAAGGGTGATGTTCGGGTAGGGGAAGAGAAATGAAAACGGGGTATGCAAGATTGGTTTTCCTAATGCCTCAATCATTTTTATGCACATCTTAGTTCATGATATTTAAATGAATCATTTAAGCAAGTTCTAAAATAAATGCAACATTCAGGTCACTCCAAAATTAACAAAAACTTAAGCATATGATATGTAATGAAGAGAAAATGCTCAAAAGGCACAAAATTAACTCACAGAAATGGAGGTGATGGGAAATAGGTGCAAACGTAGGCATAAACATATTGCACTTAACATGTCATATTATTACGATATTTTCAACATATTTATTACATTTTTTAGTTGGATTCTATTAAATGTTTAATTCCAAGAGTAACTTATTTCTAATGATCTAAGATTTAAGAAATATGGACATCATAAAAAAAATTAGCCAAGAAGGAGTAGTTGTTGTATACAAAAACATATAGAGTCGATGGTTTTGATGAAATCATACAAAAATCCCTAACATCCCCACACTTGAATGACACATTGTCCCCAATGTGCAAAAATATACAAATGCAATGCAATTAGATGCAATGAGCATGCAAGTGAAAATGAAAGAGAGAACAAAAATTCCACTGATAAAAAATCCCTAATGCCCAAGATCACATTTCAAATAAGCTCAAAGCAACCTCTCAATTAATGCAACCAAGATGATCCACCAAATAGAACAAAGGAACAAAAATGAGTATAATCATACGCGATAGAAAGAAAAAAACAACAAACCTCAAACAAAATAAACACTAAGTGTTTCAAAAACATGAGTTGCCTCCCAGAAGCGCTCATTTATTAACGAGTCATTAGCTTGACTTGGCCTTTGAATTCATTAAATCTAGAGCAAGTGATGGAACAAATTGACAAATGGATGGCTTGTGATACTTGAAACCGCATCCAACCCATTTGATTTAGCGTATTTACTATCTATTTGTGAGGAACTCAACAGTAAACACCAACAAAATTAAAACGGGTCATGCCACCAACACTTGTATTTGCCCGGACCAAACCTGATACAATTTAAGTAGTGCAGGAGGCAATCATCCTGATAATGTGTTGTTGGCTTGCATCTCTTGATAGACTGATGTCGTGCCTTCAAAGGTGATTGGTTCGTGAAGTAGTTTGTCCTCTCCCGCGATTCTTTTGATTTGTGTGACGAATCATCATAGTTCTCATTTACGGGCGACTATCTTTGGTGCAAAGTTGAGGATTAGGTGTTACCACCATCATTGGTTTGTTGGTGATCCCATTCATTTGCATAGTTTCCTCCTGGTGCGATTCTTCTTTGATTACCATGATTGGTTTCCCATACAATAATGCTTATAATTCATTAAGATCACCAACCAGGTCAAACCATCCTTCTTTGTTTTCCATAAAGGGTATGGTCACTAATTCATCTCTAAACTCATCCTCCCAAGATGGAACAATGTGGTTTGTGGTTTCATCATAAGTAAGAATCGATAAAACCATTTCCATATCATCCATGAGCTCATCTTCTTGTTGTTCTTTACATTGTGATTCATGTACCTTCCTATCCTTGACATCTTGCTCATAATTAATCAACATACAAGGATAAAGTAACAATGGCTCGTCATATTTGAATTCACTCTGAACTGGTGGTGGGACTTGTGTTTCATCCATTATCATCTCTGGTTCTAGTTCTTGCTCTAGCACATCAAAGAATGGAGCCGAATGGGCTTCACTTCGATCCTATTGGTTTAGATCGATGTTACAAGATGGACTCTCTTGTAAAAGGTAGACATAGAGCTTATTAACATCAACACTTAATGACTCTCATTCACGACCTTGTTCAACAAGTTATTGCTCAAAACTATCTTGATTACATGTGTTATGTTGAGAAAACATATCAATTCCTTGTTGTAGCAACTCATATAATGATGGACGAGGCTCGGTTTGGAATGGTGGCATAGTAAACTCCTCAAATGGCGGTGAATAAGGATATGGTTCTTCATAGTAACTTGTAGCACACCCCGATGGATAATAACAATCTTGCGTATAATGGGGTTCTCCACAAATCTCACACCACACCTCCGTACGATAATCCCCGTGATCATGACGGTATCCTTCATAGTAGTCCTCGTAGTAGCGCTCCATAAGAATCACTGTAAGAACACTTAAGCAAAGCAGATCACGGGCACCTGATAGAAAATACAAAAGTAAAAATAAAAAAGTAAAAAATACACAAAGATAAGAAATATATACAAAATGGCTAAAGTAACACCTCGGATCGTTCTCAGAATTATCGTGTCCCCGGCAACGATGCCAAAAACTCGATGTGTGTTTTGGTATATAAATGTTTTAATAATGGATTTTACACAATTAAGCTTTAAATTTATAAAAATAATTTTCACCTTATGACTAACTACACACACAATAGGCAAGTGTACCTATCGGATAGTAGTATAGCTTTTGGTAAGAACCAAGTATCGATCCGTGGACACGAAAGCTTCTAATACTAAGTCTTTGTCATTATCTATCTGATAAAAGATGATTTGTGAATAATATGATAACTAATTAGCTAATAATTAAACTAATGAAGAAAGTAGATGAAGTTGAAGATAATCAATTAGAGGAAGATATCACTTTGACTTCAAATCCGCTTAGCAAAACAATGACAACATACATGAACCTATGGTGAGATCATCTTCTATGCATGAAACGTGGATGTAAACTAGACTCCTGTCAAGGTTATCTAATTATATAACTCGTTGGAAAGCTAAAATGATAATCACATAATAGTCACCTAAAGTTATGCTATGAAAACCCAATGATATTATTAAGCCAAAGTTAAAGATGGTTAGGACTCCCATCAAGGATACCAAACCCCTTAAATCTTTAGAAAGTTAACATGATAAATACATGGTAACAACCTGAATTCGCATAATGTAACAATAGCTATGTAAATCCTTCAATTTATGAATGTCCTAACACGAATACACGAATCATAAATATGTGCATTATATATGGTTACACATACATGATGTTAAGAGATATTCATAACAAACACAATGGTTTTCACAAACATATGTATTTGGATGCATACTTGTTCAACTTGACTAAATAATCAACCATTATTTACTATTCCTAGTCAAATGCCATAAACCACACATTAAAGTATGCATTTCATGAATAGATGTTCTAAAATATAAAGTTTTCCAACAATATGTGACCCACAAGATTCATTATTTCATCAATTTCAACAAGCATACACAATCATTGAAGAACATTCATAACCTTGTAATAAGCATTAACCTAATCATTATCAAAAGTTACATGTAAAATGTCAAAATATGCTAAGCTTCATCTAATATAAGTGGTAAGGAGTGTTTAGCCCATGAGGCTTACAAAAACCACAACCAAGTCCATAAGGTGGGTTGTGTGGAGTTGAATCTTCCATTGAAATGCTTGATCTTCAACCTAGCTTGAACTCTTGGAAGAACTCCTTCAAAGTTACCACAAGAATGGAAGAAAAACCAGGGTTTCTACTCCAAAATTCGTCTCCTACACAATGAAGAAGAAGAAAGGCTTAAAGGGGGGCCTGATGCATGTTATGGCCATGATAGAGACAGTCATGACCATAATGCATAGGAAAAAGGGACCTGGTGCATGTTATGGTCATGACAGAATCAGTTATGACCATAACAGCCTCTAAACTTCCAAAATCTTTATGCTTTTCTTGTCTTTTTCTTTTGATATCATCTAGCAACCATCCAAAACTACAAAAATCCAATTTAATCATAATTAAGTATAGATAAATATGAATTTGTAACAAAAAGAACACTTAAGATGGGTAAAGATATGCATTATTAACATGTATATTTATTCACATCTCATGATGCCTATCACCGCACCACTCTTCTCGCCCTTAACCGAGAGAATTTCTCCACCCATGAGAGGAATGCGAATAACCTCCTTGTGACAAATGACTTCCACCTACTTATTGGACAGCCAATCAATGCCCACGACCACATCGAAACTCCCAAGTGTAACAAGCATAGGATTGACATCGAAGGTATGACCAGCAAGTTCTATCTTGCAACCCTTAAGGATGTGCGTCACGTAAATTTGCTTACCATCAGCTAATTCTATGGTATATTTGGATTCCAATGTAGAAGGCATATCACTTAAGAGAATACAAAACTTAGTAGAGATAAAACTTCTATCAGCTCCAATATCAAACAACACAGTAGCAAAATGACTATTAACAGGAAATTTACCAGTAATAGTAGTAGGGTCGTTTAGAGCCTCACCAGTACCCATGACCAAAGCTCTTCCCTTGGATCCACCATTATTGCCACTGTTGTTGTCGTCATTGCCACCATTGTTGTTATTGTTGCCATCGTTCCCAGCACCATTACCATTTTTCTTTAATTGTTGACAATTCCTCTTTTAATGTCCTTCTTTCCCACATTCAAAACAACCTTTTGTTGTTTCTTACGTCTGCTGGGGCTTTTTCATCAATTCAACACGGCAATCCTTCGCCGTGTGTCCTGCTTTCCCATAACGCTGGCATTGAAAGTTGTCACACCTGCTAGTTTGATGGTAATTGCATCGGTTGCACTTTGGATACATCCTCACGTATCCACCTTGTCGTTGATTTGAGGAAGATACCTGATTAAAGTTACGGTTGTTGTCGAACTTTCTCTACTGCTGCTGGTTGTTGGGCGTCGAACTCTTGTTCCAAGAGTTATCCCACTTATGTTTTTTTTCGGGCACACTTGCCACCGCACCCCATTTGGGTAACTTGCCTTGCTCTACCACTTGGTCTGTCAGCTTATAAGGTCCGTCAGCTTATAAGGTCCATCAGCTTATGAGCTAGCCGGACAGCCTGCTGGATAGTGGTAGGGTTTGAAGCAGTCAACATGATTTGTATTTCAGGCACCAACCCACGCAAGTAGAGCTCAGTCCTCTTGATTGGAGGATTTAGCATTCCAGGATAGAGAGTCGCCAACTTGTGAGACCTAGTAGTGTAGGCCTCGATCTTGGATCCCTCCATCTTTAACTGCTAGAACTCAGCCTCCAACTTCTGGACATCGTCATGAGGATAATATTCCTCCATCATCATAGCTTTAAACTCATCCCTTGGTAAAGCATTAGCCATCGCTTGGCCCAGCATTTGTACTTGAGAATTCCACCACGAGAGCACTACATACTCCAAAGTTCTCGTGGCATATTTCCCTTGGTCCGCAGCCGGAGAATTGTACTTTGCAAAGACAAATTCGGTCTTCTCAAACCATTGCACTAATCCCAAGGATCTTACAGCTCCACTATAGGTGTGGGGCTTACAGTCCATAAACACCTTGTACGTGCATGCTGGCGGTCCTGAATTTGATGGAATCAAGATTCAACCAATATGACTGATTATGAACTTATACAACAATAAGAACATAAATAGGTTGATGTTGATTCCTCCAAGTATCTTTTCAAATCTCTCAAACAAATATCACAACAGATTGTTATACTTGAATTCAACAAACAATAATCATGGTGCAAAAACCCATGATCAATGCTATGATATCAGTGTGTGGTTGTGTGTGTGTGATTGTTAGTGATTGAATGCTTTGAATGATAATAAACTGCTTGATTATATTGATTGTTCAAAAGCTTACAAAGGATTAGCGTATTATGCCATTTATAGCCTATACAGATAGCTATTTACATTTACAAAAATACCCTTATGTAAACGAAAATTACATAAAAATCTTAAGTCTAAGTCGTCCGTTGTGGATGTTAGTGTCATACCCTCAAAATCCAAGTGCGGGGTTTTACTGCAAGGCGAGTGAACAAACCAGGATCCCAGTCATTAGTTACTCAGAAGGATACTATACGCAACCTTTAAAACAACTCAGAGTTTGAAACTTTAAAATATTTGCGGAAGCATTTTGTAAATAACCCAAACACAAGGTACTAAATGTAAACTGCGCATAACACGCGACCAAACCAAAATACGTAAGTAAATGCTAAATTAAAAGTAAACAATTTTTGAACAAAGCATGCTTGACACGTGCGTGCTCGTATGGGCAGCTGCTAGAAATGACCTGAGAAAAGCATACTAAAAGTGTCAACACAATGGTTGGTGAGTTCAAAAGTTTGTAATCATCGTAACAGTGTCGTTAATAAAATATAAACAAGTGCATTGAAATAGATAGCTAGTCTAATTTCATTAGTAAAGAGCAATAGTGATTTCGCAATCGAAACTGACTATGTTTGTCTGTTTGCCTCCCGCCATGACATACTAGGTCGTGATGCTGTTAGTAGTTTAGGACAATATTGCACCCGTTGACTTCCGGACACATGGGTGGGGCTTGTCAGACCCAGTTGTACTAGCCAAAATTTCCCGCTAGATTCCTTAATTAACGATCCAAAAGTGTGAGGGTTTTCTATGATATAACCCACTATGTCTTACCAAACACATGTTATAACCGTAAAGCATTTTAAAACCAAGTATGCTTTCTCCCCCAAAAAGAGAAGTAAGTAAAAGTGGGGCATTGAACTCACCTGGTGCACAAACGAATGATTGTAGAAGCTAATGATGGGTGGAAAGACAACCCTTCAAAGGTTACCTAGAACACACAAGTACATAAGTATGTGTACATAGAAACTTAACAACCCTAAGTGCTCAACAAACACATTGACCCAAGGTTTTGGAAAACATCACTCACATGACCAAGTTGACCCGTTTGACCCGTTGGTGACATATCAAGTTAAGTTCTTGTTTGATCAAGTATAACAATCCATCATACATGGTTATCACACAAGTTATTCACGTATGCCATATTACAAACCCTTAAGTGCTATAAATACTCATGAAGAAAAGTTTCCACTTTTGGCAATGTATGAACTAGATAACAAAATCATGGATTTCTTGCACAATCTACGTAGATTAACATTTATACAACATAACTAACATCATAACATCATCAAACCATCATCAATTTCGACTTCACCTATAAAAATCAAACTAGGGTTCTTCAAGAATCAAAACCATGAAAATCTTGATAAATACTTACCTTTAGGCGTGTTTAAATGATGATTAGCACTTGATAACAACTTCAACACTTGAATCTCAATCAAATCGATGACTTCTTGATGTTTTTGATCAAAATCGCAAAGAATGGTGTGTGTGTGTGTTGATGGTTTCGGCCGCAAAGGGGGGTTAGGGGGCTAGGGTTGGGTTTTTACCAAATTTAAGTTTTATAGTTTTTACAAATTAATCCCTCCTTGATAACATATTATAAAAACTTAATCTTTTTAACATTTTTTCGAATAATTTTAGCTACAAAACATAAGTATTACTAATTAACAATAATAATCATATGTTTCAACTAGCAATAAAACACATGAATCAAATCTAACACGTTGGCACATTACAAGGTAAAATTCATAAATAATATTTAAATTCACAAATCACGTAACTACAAATTAATAATCAACATTATTAATCAAGTTATTATCAGATAATCATTGTTAATTATTATTAAGTCACCAACATTCAACGACAACTAGTGTGTGCTCAAACACGTGTATGCAAGACGTAACGGAACTAACGGAGTTTGGTAACGGAAAATTACCGGATGTCATAGTTAGACTGTCCGCTGTGGATGCTAAGTCATTTGCTATGGATGTTGAATAAGCTGTTCGCTGTGTCTTGGATGTCGTTCGCTGTGAACACTTGTTGTATGTTTGACTTGTTAGTTGTCCGCTGTAGAGTGTTCATCCGGTGAGGATTGAACATCCGCTATGGATTGTTCGTCAGCTGTGGACTTTTGTTCATCCATTGTATCTTTTGTTCATCCACTGTAGACACTTGGACTTGTTCTTTATTCGCTGCATGGACTTGGTCATCCGCTGCGGGCACTTCTTCATCCGCCGCCGACACTTGTCAAAATTTCTTTTATCTACAAACTTGAAAAAGAAATTTAAACAATAATTAGTGTATGTTATGAATGTTAATGATGCTAATGTGTTAGTTAATGATTGTTTGGATGTTAGAACATATTATGTTTGATTATGGCAAGCATTATCATTTAGTGCAATTGTTGAGTCCAATAATACTCCCCCTAAGGATGATGTTGCCAACTCTTTAATGTTTGCTTGTTAATGTTTTGTTTGTTAGTAAAAATGTGTATGTTTAAGTTTGTTATGTATGATAGCAATGATTATATGATGGACTTAGATTGTTTGATTGACTGTTTGAATGTATGCATGATTAAATGGTGGACTTTATGCATAATTGAATGATTGTAAGTTTTTATTAATTGAATGATTGTCTAATTTCATGTATGATTGAATGGTTACTTGTATGATTCACTAATTACACTTGTGTAATCTTATTGTCTTGAATGTTTGATTTGTATGTTTACAGGTATGATTTGTTATTTGTCTGATTGTTTGTTATGTGTGATGATTATGTATGATATAAATGTTTGATTGATTCTTTGATGTGTCTGTTGTATGTTATGGATGTTTTTTTCTGTTTGTATGTTAGTGAACCTTTAAGAATGGGAATGGCCAGCTTCTTCTACACTCTTTTGAACTTCTTCTGTTGCTTTCAATGATTCTTCAACATCCTTTTCAATGATTTTATCTTTCTCAGCTTCTTTCACTTGATCATCCAATGGAGTAATCTTCAAACCATTAAGGCAGTTCACTATATGTTTAGTAAAGTACTAAACTGCACTTTTCTGATCATCATATTTGTACTTGATAGGTAAATGTACCATCTGTTCTAGGGTGGTTTGATCAAGACTTTGAACTTCAATGCTGCTAACCAAAGTGGTTACAACATGTTTACCCTTCAAAACATCTAAATTGTTGTTTTTTGAGATCCTTAGGCTTGTGATCCCTTTAATATGTGTTAGTGATTGCTGATGTGTTTCTAATCTTTGCTTCAATGCAGCATTCACATACACTGTGCGTAGGATTCTCAGCATATGTATAACATAACAACAGTTACCCTTGCACAACACATCTTTGATTGCAGGAAATGACTTTGTTTTCAGAAAGGAGGACTTTGTTTTCTGAAAGGATACATATGATGGATGTAGAAGTTTGATCTTAACAAGATCAAACAATCTAATATCTGTAGCTTATTTTCCCTCTACACTCTTTTGAACTTCTTCTGTTGCTTTCAATGATTCTTCAACATCCTTTTCAGTGATTTTATCTTTCTCAGCTTCTTTCACTTGATCATCCAATGGAGTAATCTTCAAACCATTAAGGCAGTTCACTATATGTTTAGTAAAGTACTAAACTGCACTTTTCTGATCATCATATTTGTACTTGATAGGTAAATGTACCATCTGTTCTAGGGTGGTTTGATCAAGACTTTGAACTTCAATGCTGCTAACCAAAGTGGTTACAACATGTTTACCCTTTAAAACATCTAAATTGTTGTTTTTTGAGATCCTTAGGCTTGTGATCCCTTTAATATGTGTTAGTGATTGCTGATGTGTTTCTAATCTTTGCTTCAATGCAGCATTCACATACACTGTGCGTAGGATTCTCAGCATATGTATAACATAACAACAATTACCCTTGCACAACACATCTTTGATTGCAGGAAATGACTTTGTTTTCAGAAAGGAGGACTTTGTTTTCTGAAAGGATACATATGATGGATGTAGAAGTTTGATCTTAACAAGATCAAACAATCTAATATCTGTAGCTTATTTTCCCTCTAATCTCCTTTCTAACACCATTTCAAAATGATTTTTATCATAGTACCATTTTATGATTGGGTAGTTGTACTGATTACCATCAATTTTCTTCATAATCAGTTTCAAGTCTGATGGCCTCAGTGGATATCCAACTCTTTCTAGCAGTTCACTATCTAACTGCTCTGTTTGTTCTTTACTTACTTGTTGCATTTTACTAGCTGCTTGTTGTTCTCTTCTGAGCTTTGCAATGTGAAGTTTGTCTTCCCTATTAGCCTTTTGTTTCATCTGATTATGCTGTTTGCTCATGTATGATCTCATTATATGATAGAAATCTACTCCTTAGGGATTGTTAGTGTGATTGACCATTCTTAATTGCATCAGGTCCAATATGTCTTTGTAGCTCAAAGATCCCAGTTGGGAATGTATGCTAAGTACTGGACAAGGCCAGATACTCTCTTAATCCGAATAGCATCCTAGATTTCATCATATTTCCAAGCTATAATTTTTCTTTCATTGGCAGAAGCTATGAGAGTTATTCTGTCATAGAGCTTGACAAAATTTTTGTTTTCATTAATCATTTCTCTCACTTTGTTTCCTTTTGGCCATAGCTTGTGAGGCATGCACTACCTAGGCTCTTCTATAGGATGCAGCTTAGGTGGAGCTTGATGATAGGTTGATAGAGATGAGGCTGGATGAGGTCTGATGATCTATGGCTTCAAGGCATTAGTCAATATGTTTTTGTAAATCTCTCTTGCCATGTCTTTCATCTGAGAAAGAGATCTACCAGCATATGACCTATATGGTTTTTTTGTATGACTTAACCAGCTTTTCTCCTGAGAGTAGGATATTTTCTCTATTTGAGGGTCTTTGGGTAGATTCTTTTCAAGTTCTTGTTTATCCTTTACCTCCTTATACCTTTTATATGTTTGCTCAGCTTCATTTTTCATTACATATTAGAAGTCCTTGAGCAAGTCTTTAACTTCTGAAAGGTTAAGATGCATGAAAGTATCATAAGGAAAGCCTCTAGATGCTAACTCTATTCCCATAAGTGTTTTTGGATCATCTGGGAATTAGCTTTGAATGTTTTCTATCTCATCTTCATCTTGTTCTTCTTCTTCTTCTGAATCACTTAAAATGATGATGGGCACTAATCGTTTGTCTTGTGTCTGATCAATCTCCCCTTCTTCTAAAACTACAGCTTCTGTTTGTTTCTGCCTTTGTTCATCTTCATTAATTGGTTCAGCTTTAACGTTTAAAAGTTTGAGAGGTGGAGATTCAGGTTCATTTACTTCTTGAACTGTTTGTTGTCCCTTACTCAAAGAGAATAAGTATAGTCTCTTCCTTTTTCTTTCATAAGTTTTCATAGAAGAATGTGAAGATGATGCTTGGTCTTTGGATGATTTTGTTTGCATATTCAATGACTGTGCAAACTTTTTGATTATTTCCTATTGTGTGTCTGATAGTAGATTGACTGGATCAATACTTGTTTTAGCTGTTTAAGTGTCTGGAGAATGAAAATGTTCCCTTAGAATGGGTGAGTAGTGGATGTTCTCAAATGGATTAGCCTCACTAAACAATTGATCCATTGAGTATGATTCTTCAGGGATAACAAGTGCAAGTTCTGTTTGATGTTCCTGTGAGCTTGTTTCTCCAACAGGTGACATGATTTGTTCAGTATATTCATCACTCAGGTCATGATCTTGACCTTCTAAATGTTTTTCTTCATTCAGTTGAGTGTTTGTATATTCTAGCTCTCTTTTTAGCCTTTTTATCTCTTCTTCTTAAGCACAGATCTTCTTCTTCAATTCATCCATTTCAGAATCTTTGACATCTATCTGCTCAGTCAGGTAGACAACATCTAATCTGGTGCTATTTAAATCTTGATCTTTTGCCTTGATTTCTTCCTTTGATTGTTTTAGTTGTTGTTCCACGAATTGAACAATCAAATTTTGAGCTGTTTGATCAGCCTTAAGCTTCTCAATCTCTTCATCTTTGCTTTTGAGTTTATCTTTTAACTTTTTTGCTCTGTTATTGGTTTTTCAATTAAATTGTTATACTTTGTGAATAAAAACACTTTAGAGTATTTAATTTCTTCCTCAGTGGGAATCTCACTGCCTTGTCCTTCATCTTTAGCAGGTTCAGCAGGAGTGCTTTGTTCTTCTTGAATGATTGGAGCACGTTGGATGATTTGTTGTTGATGAATGACATTTTGGAACATCATATGAGGTTCACCTTGTCCTTGAATCCTCATGAAAATGTCTGGTACAGGGAGGTTATGGTCAATCATGTGAGCAGGAACAGGCACTTTAGTTCCATGATATAAGCTTGACTTGATCTTTGTGAAAACATGTTCATTAAAATGAATAGGCTGAAAGATGGCACCTTCTCTTGGGATGACTGGTAGTAGATCATCATTAATCATCTGAAGGAATCTTGGAAACATCTAGAACTTGCTCCCCACCTTAGTTAAATTATAAACCATCCTATTTAACACTTGTGCAGCAAAATTAAATGGCCTTCTAGCTATGATGCTAGCAATGGCTGATGAGCTCCTCAGAGAAGTCGCATCCCAGCCGGTCTTTCTATTTGTCATAGTCTTTTGGTATGTGTGCATGAGGAATCTGAATTGGGCACACATGTATGACTTCTTGATTTGTTTCCTGTCTATGGTACCAGTGTAGCCTATTTGCCTGAAAACATGAAGAACATAGTTTTCATAAAATTCCACTAGACCTTCTGTATCTTCATCTCCAAGTTAAAGAACCCTTCTAATCACTTCCTCAGAGATGATGATCTGATGATTATCTATAGTAGATATCACTACTTGCTGGTCATTCATTTGCTCCAGATGAGCATGATTCCAGAATTGGACTATATGATCCTCATATATCTCTGGTCTAGCTGGCATGGCATGTACCATCCTTGTTTGTCTAATAGCATGAATAATATCTCTGTAATTCTCATCTTTAGTAGAATCAACATTGAGATAGGCACAAATGTTGTGATCTCTGATAAACACTAGGTTTGCCATATCTGCAATGAAAAAGATCAATGTTAGTATTTTGTGTTTTAATGATATATGATGATGAAATATTGATCAAGTGTTCACTGAATTGTTGTGATTGTTATAAAGTGATGAACTATATGCTTAACACTTGTGATTTGTTTAAAGTGTATGTTTGATTGGTATTAACAACTAATTCAGTTTGACTTAATAAAAGTCAACTGTTTGGTCAATTTTGATCATGAAAATCTTGTTTGATTTAATTTGTTTTGATCCAAATTGTTTTGCGATATGTTTGTTTTATCTCAAAGAGTTGTTTGTATAATATTATACACTGATTTCATTTCATAACAACTCGTTCATGAATTTCAGTTTGACCTTTTAAAGTCAAAAAGACCATTTAATGCACATTGAATGAATATGCATTTAATGTTTGTGTGTTTGATGCCATGCCAAATTAACTGATTTTACATGTTTGTTACTGACTTTTGAACATGTTTACTAAGTTATAACATATTTCAAGTTTGTTTAAACATTTTCAAAGATCAAACATCAGTTTTTGTATGATTTTGGCAAGAGCATCATGACTGTTCGTGAACTTGATGAAAACTTAATCAAATTAAATCAAAACAATAGTCCTAATACATTTGACTAAGGTCATCTAACACATATTTAGTGTTTGATTTGGTTTAAAACATCAAAAGATTCATGTTTTGATTTTGGGTTCAAAGTTCGACAAGGTCGTACAATGTTCGAATCAAAAACAATGAACAAGATGTTTTAATGATTGTTTGATGATTTGAATGATGTTAACATACCTGTTTGATTGAAAATCATAATAGAAATCAAATAGATTTTAGGTTTAGAATCGAACAGGGCTTTTAGGGTTTAGCGGAATTTTTGAACGTTTTGAAATTTTGATTTTCTCTCTCTCACTCGTGATAAATGAAAAAATCACAAGTGTTGATGTATATATACAACGGACAAAATGAACGTCCGTTGTGTATACAGTTTGTATGTCTGCTATGTAAACAATTTAAACTTTAAATTTAATTTTAAGTCATGTGCTATGAAATGCACAGGTGCTGTGTAAACAGTGCAACCGCTGTACAATTTTTTACTGTATGTTGTGGACCCTTTGACTAGTTGACTGAGTCTATAGCGGATGACTGCTTGGTCATGCGTTGTGGACTCTGAATGTTTGACTATGTTCACAGCGGATGAACATTTGTTCATGCATTGTGGACACTTGTGTGTAAAAATTTACAACTAATGACAACAAGTTCATAAGTTGTGAGTTGTTCTCTGTTCACTGAGCGGATGAACCTTTAGTTCATGCGCTATGATTACTTGATGATGATGTACAACGTATGTTTACCTGTGTACATACGCTGTGTACACTTGAATTGTTTCTACAACAGATGACTAATGTAAGTCATGCGCTATGAAATGGCACTGTATTCACAGCGGATGCCTTACCAATATCATGCGCTGTGAACACTTGTACGTTCACTATTGCATAGCGGATATATGTTTGTTTAGTCCGCTATATACACTTGGTGTATTTTGCATGTTTCGATGGTTACTGTAGCTACAGCGGATGTATGTTTGTATGTCCGCTGTGACAACAGTTGTCAACATTTTAAAATTTTGTTTGTTTTGAAATGATTTCTTCCGAAGCTAATTTTGAAAAATTTTCTTCCGAAGCATGTTTGATAAAATTCTTTCAAAGCTTAAATTTTCTTTCGAAGCTTAAATTTTGTTTCGAAGCTTATGTTTGATAAAATTTTCTTCCGAAGCTTGTTTGATAAAATTTTCTTCTTCCAAAGTGTGTTTTGTTTTTCTTCTGAAGCAAAATTTTCTTTCCGAAGTATGAAAATGTATGTTGACACTTGTTTGAGACAAAATGTTTGTTTAAAATGTATGTTAAAATGTTAAAATATTAACATGATCAATATATGGATGTTAAAATATCACTCACAAGCAATATTATGCAATATTGTGCATATGTATGTGTGTCAAACTGCTATGTTTGAGTGCTTGCTTGACTTGGCTTTATTTAGAAACTCAAAATTGTATGATTATACACATATTATGCTGCCTTTGATATTTCCATGTTCATTTTCTCCCCCTAAATTTTTGCATATATATAACAACTTTTTATAAAATGACAAAATTTTGAATGTGTTTGAATGGAAATTATCAAAGTCCGATTTCATTGCTTGCTTGATAAACATTTAGAAAGATAACATTTTATCTAACTAATAAATGAATGATTTTCATGTTTGGACATGAATCATTTGCACATAACATGAGATCATACTAGTCTTAAATTCTCACTGAGTTGTTTGAATGATTTTAAGAATAGACATAGACTAATACAATGTTAATTGCAGATATTATGATCCACTTAAACTCATGCATGGTATTAATGATTGATTGAAGTAGTGAGTGATTATCATGTTTTGAGTTGATTGAGATGAATTGTATGTACCCCATATCTGATTGTATGTTAAGATCAATCCACCTCAAGATATACTAGAAATTACTTTCAATACTTATGACCTAGCTACTTAGGAGTATAAATGCTCAATTTGATCCATGTTGTTTGATCCACATTAGGATTCTTTTTCACTTCACTTTGGAAGGTGATCCTCTTTGGGATTCTTTTGATTGTTCATCCTTAATAGATGTGTTCCTCATTGGAAATATTTTTGGATCATGATTTAGGTCATTCAGTTCTGTGCTCAGCACAATAAAGAATGCCTTAGTGTACCCTAGGTCTATGATAATAAAAAAAGAGGAGACATTTGTATGATTGAGCAATTTATAAACTGTTTCACTTGGTGTATTGTAGTTACTTTACAAGCAACCTATAAGGTTAGACCAATACTCACCTAAACCAAGATGTGTGTTGCTGACCATATAATCATGAGAATTTAGTTCTTCACTGTTGTATGTGATGTTAGGTGTCCCATGCTGAGCCTATCCACATATCAAACAAAGTATTGCCAATGTTTATTAGTGGAAAATATCTTAAGTGAAGAAATAATCTAATGTGCTATCATTTCTCATGATTGGTTATGTGTGATTCAAATTGTTTGTTAATTAGAAAAAATGAATGATTATTTGATATCTTGATTTTGAAAGATACATGTTGATGTTATACTTGGACTTTGACAAAATTAAGCTTGTTTGAAATTAATGTTTTAAAAACATTACTTGTTTGATTCATAGTTGATCATACCAAGTGACTAAACCAGAAATTAAAATCTTGTAGAATCAAATGGTTTGGTAAACAGGTCAGCCATTGTCTGTATGGACTTTGATCAACTTTATCAGACCCTTTTCTAAGCAATCTCTCAAAAAGTGATATTTGATATCTATGTGTTTTGTTTTTGAATGTTGAACTGGATAGTCATTGATAAACATGGCAGCAGAATTGTCAATGTGTATGGGTGTTTTAAGAAAATTAAAGCCATAATCAAGCATTTGGTTTTGAATCCAAAGCACTTGAGAACAACATGCAGAAGCAACTATGTATTCTACTTTAGCTGTTGACATAGAGACATTTGTTTGTTTCTTACACTGCCAGGAGATCAATCTTGATCCAAGAAACTGACACCCTACTGTAGTGGATTTTTTGTTGCTGTTGCATCCACCATAATCACTGTCTGTATATGCATATAGAGAGAAATCTCCATCTTTTGGATACCATAGGCCAAGTGCTGGTTTGCCTTTTAAGTATCCGAAGATTCTCTTTACAGCATTTACGTGTGATTCTTTTGGATCTGCTTGGTATCTGGCACACATGCAGACTGCATACATGATGTCTGGTCTGCTTGCTATTAGATACATCAGAGAACCTATCATTGATCTGTAGAGTTTTTGATCAACTGATGTACCTTCTGGATCTGGTCCAAACTTCAATCTAGTTGGAAATGGTGTTTTGCTTGATGTGCAATCAGACATGTTGTATTTCTTTAAAATCTGGTTCACATACTTGCTCTGATTGATAAAAATTCCTTCAACAGATTGTTGAACTTGAAGACCAACGAAGAATGTAAGTTCTCCTATTGAGCTCATTTGGAATTTTGATTGCATAAGAGTTTCAAACTCTTTGCAAAGTTAGATGTTTGTGGAGCCAAAAATTATGTCATCCATATAGACTTGAACCACTAACAAGTCTTGTTCTTTTCTCTTTAAGAATAATGTCTATCTATTTTCCATCAGGTATACCCATTCTGTAATAGAAACTTAGATAACATTTCATACCACTTCCTAGGTGCTTGATGATGACTGTACAGAGCTTTATCTAGCTTGTAGACTCTGTGAGGGAATTCTGGGTCTTCAAACACTAGTAGTTGAGCAACATATACCTCTTCATCTATCTTTCCATAGAGGAATGCACACTTGACATCCATTTGGAAGACAGTGAAATTTTTGGATGAGGTATATGCAAGGAACACTCAGATGGCTTCTAGTCTAGCCACTGGAGCAAAGACATCATCATTATCAATGCCTTCCTCTTGAGTATATCCTTAAGCAATTAGCCTTGCTTTGTTTCTGATGACAATCCCTCTGTCATCTGCTTTGTTTCTGAAGACCCATATTGTGCCAATGGCATATTGACCTTCAGGTAGATCAACCATCTTCCATACCTCTTGCTTTTTGAACTGTTGTAATTCCTCTTGCATTGATTCTATCAAACTGTTGTCTTTGAGTGCTTCAGTGATGTTTGTGGGTACAGTTAGAGATAGGAAGCAGGAATACAAGCAAATGTTTGTTGTGCCAGATTGATTTCGTGTCAATCTAGTATTGAGGTCACCTATGATGTTTTCTAAAGGATGATCTTTGTGAACTCTGGTTGGTGTAATCTGATCAACAGGGATGGTTGAATCAAGATTGGTGATTGTTTGGTTAGGTGATGATTAATGAGCAAGGGTATTTGTTGTTGTTTGATTGTCTGGTTGTGTGGTTTTATTAAATGTTTGAGGTGAATCATGAAACAAATATAAGATTTCTTCTTCATGATGTGTATCAGGTAATGAATGATAATCATCATCTTCTTCAACTATGGTTGGTTTTTGTGGTTTTGTTTGGTTGTTTGGTTGTGGTTGGGTGGTCACAGGTGTTGATGAAGATGGTGTGTCTGATGATGTTCCTTTTGATGTGTTTGTTTGTTCTGGAGGAGGTGAAACTATGGTACTGGAAGGAGTGATGTTTGTTTTCCTTGGAGGATCAGTAGTTAAAGGAACAACTATGGTTATTGGTGGAACCATTGGATACTTATTGTCGTCCTTGGTACCTGAAACATCAAAGTAAGATATGTCAAATGATTTTGTTAATGAGTCAATATCAAACAACTAGTCTGATCCAATGACTTTCTTAGTGAAAGAGTGTTCATTGAAAACAACATCTATTATTTCTTCCGTTATGTTTAGTCTTGGATTGTATACTCGGTAAGCGTTTGAGCTTCCGGAGTATCCAACAAAAATTCTGTCATCTACTTTTGGAGCAAATTTAGATAATTGTTCTCTGGTGTTTAATATTGAAACAGAACATTTAAAATCTTTAAGAAATCTAATGAAAGGTTTCCTTTTAAACATTAATTCATATGGTGTTTTGGAATTTTCTTTGATTATTAATGTTCTGTTTTCAATGTAGCAAGCTGTGTTGATTGCTTCAACCCAAAAAGATATGGGTAATAGACAATCAGCTAGCATAGATCTAGTAGCTTCTGTTAATTAATTGTTCCTTCTTTTAGCAACACCATTTTGCGAGGAGTCCTTGCTATACTGAATTGATGACTAATTCCTTTTTCTGCACAAAAAGAAGAAATAGATTCATTTTTAAATTCAGTACCATTATCACTTCTTAGAGGTTTAACTTTAAGATCCAATTGATTCTCAATTTTAGTGATAAAGGATTTGATGATTTCTAATTATTCTGACTTGTGTAGTAGAAAGAAAACCCATATGAATCTTGAGTAATCATCTACTATAACAAGACAGTTTTGCTTCTTTCCTATGCTAAGGATGTCTGTTGGGCCAAAAAGGTCCATGTGAAGCAATTTGAGTGATGTGTTGTTTGAGTTTAACAATTTTGACTTATGGGACACTCTGTGTTGTTTTCCTTTCAGACATGCAGTGCAGTGGTCTGTACAGAAGAATTCTTTTTGTGGTAAACCTATTACTAAGTCACCTTTTCAAAGTTGATTCATTTTGTTATAATTTGAGTGTCCCAAACATCTGTGCCATAATTAAGAAACATCTTCTGATGCTTTTGATAGCAAACATGTTTTAGGGGTTGATGCTGAAACATTGTTCATATCAACAATATATGTGTTGTTATGACGGGGTGTTTTCAAAAGGATACAATCTTCTGGTATTTGAAAACCCGTCTTGAGGATGTAGCAGTTGTTGGAGTCAAATAAGATTGCATATCCTTTATCATATATTTGGGATACGCTGAGAAGATTAAACTGGAGGTTGGAGTAGTAATTGACATTTTCAAAGCTAATCAACCCATTTGATACTGTTCCTTTACCAGTTATCTTTCCACATGTCTTATCTCCTCCAAAGGCTACATTTCCTCCATGTTTGCTTTTAAAATCCTGAAAGAGGGAACAATTGCCAGTCATGTGTCGGGAACATCCACTGTCAACATACCAGATGTTGTCAGACCTTCTTTGATGTCCCTGCAAAAGCAAAGAAATCAGTTAGATGAGGCAACCCAAGCCAAGATGGTCTTGGGTTTTCCGTCTTTTCCCATAACACATATTTCTTCTAAAGTGGCATTGTCTGATGGTTTGGAAATTCTAGTGACACTAGATTTCCTCTGGTTGTTTTTAGCTTTATCAGGAGAAGTACTTTGAGCTCTTCTCCTTTGAGTGCTAATATCTGTTGATTGCCTGCTTTGAGACTTATGTCTCCTATTTGATTGTTTAAAGTTGTCATAAAAGGTTTTATCATTATTTAAAACAACTTTTTGATGAGGAGTTTGTCGTGGTGCTCCTCCTTTGTTCTTGTTAGGAACAACTATCTTTTTCTCAAGTGATTCCTCAACTTAAGGCTGTTTGTTTTGCTTCTTGTTTTTCTTATTAAAAAAGCAGTTAGCAGTGCTGTGGTTGTTTCTTTAACATATTGAACAATAATTGTGAAAATGGCATGATTCAGTACTGTGATTGTTCATGTTACAGTACTTGTAATATTTACCATATTTGCATTTTTCAATGGTATGAGTGTATTGATCACACCATTCATAATATGGTAGATTTGCATTGCCTTGTTTGCTTATAACTTTTGATTTTAAATTTCATTTTAAAGGTAAGTCAAAAGTTACAGTTGTTTGTTTTTGCTGAATAGGAGCTTTTCCTTTCCCTTTGTTTGTTTGATTAGGAGAGGCAGTGGAAGATCCAACTTTTCTTCCACCAGAGCAGATGTCAAAACCTTTTGTCTGCTTTGATTGTTTGATTGGTGCATCAACCACACTTGAAACTTTTGTAGTTTTAGTAATTGGTTGATCTGACTCATTATCCAATAGATCAACATCATCTTCACCAGATGTTTGTTCATCAAACTCATTATTTTCTCCTTGATAAAAATCTGTTGATTTGATTTATGGAGGTGCTTGGCTTTTAACAAATTTTATCAAAGGTGTTTTTGATATTAATGATGTTCTTTATGATGATGATGATTGGTTTGAATCATCAGTCCGGTCATATGGGTCAAGAGACTCACCCTGTGTGTTTGTCATGGAGTTAGGTAGAGGAATATAATTGTCATTATAAGATGGGTTGACCTTATTATATCCTAAACCTGAAGGGACTTTAAATGCCCTTTGCTGAGCAAGAAGTTCTTCAAACTTCTTATCGCTCACCTAAAATTTTTGAAGTTTCACTTTAGTTTCAGCCTGTAGTGTTTTTGACGGAGTCAATGATTCAGAGAGTTGCTCTACTTGAGCTGCAAGTGTTAATTTTTCAGACATTAATTTGTCTAAATCATTTTATAATGAAAGAATTTTTGCACCATATTGTTTTTGTTCTGATTTTAGACTTTCATTTAAAATGTTTGATTCAATTACTTTCTTCGAAAGTTTGTCTGCATGTTCTCTGTACCGATTGACTTCGGAAATGCATGCTTGTGTATAAAGGTTTTCCCATACCTCTTTTGGGATTACTGAAATCTTGTCTTCTATATTTGACATCAGGACATGATCAGGAGATTAGATTTCAGCCTTGTACATCCTCCAATCATACTCACCATCCTATTTTATAATCATTACTGATGATTTGAAGTGTTGATTTGGGTTGTACTGTGTGATTTGAGGTGGAGTTGGTGCAGCAGGAATACTGATTGGAGGTGGAATTTGTTTGTTTGGATGGTAGCTGCTTGATGCTTGTGTTTGGTTGTTGTTTCTGTCAACTCTTGGTTGTTGGCATTCTCTTGAGAAATGTCCATTCAGTGGACAGTTATATCATCTTACCTTTGTTTTATCAAAACCAATTTTGGTTTTCTTGTCCATGCTCAAACCTCTATTTCTTTGGAGAAACCTTTTTGATCTATAGGCAATCACTGCTCTAGACCACTGAAGATCCATTTCTTCAACCATGTATGGTGGCAATTCATCCAAATCTTGTTGGATGATTTGAGATGGTGTGAGATTAGCACCCAAGTATGCTTCAAAGCTAGTTGAGAAGGCTACGTAGGCTGCCTTCTGCTCTTCACTTTGTAGAATGATTGTGAGAGCATCCATGGGTTTCTCAAATTTATGTATGTTTTGATTCTTTGGCTTTTTTTGTTTGCTGAAACTAGAGGTGTGAGGATTATGTTTGCTTTGTGGTGTTACTTCATGAGAAGCATGGACACCAGTCTTTTTAGACTTTTGTTTGGTATTTGATGATTCAGGAGCAGAGAAGAATGAAGTTTCACTTGAATCAAAAAATTCCTCATCTTCATCTTCTCTAGTGCAGGTCAAGAATGCACTGTCTGTTTGTTGAAGTTCCTTGAATTTGTATGATTCCACGTGTCTGATTGTATTGTTGTTTCTGGATCTTTCATCTAGTTCTAGTGCTTTAACTTTAGCCACTAGGGCATCTAGAGTTAATGCTTCAAGATCCAATGTCGCTTTCATTAGAGACACTGACTGAGTTCAGCTCTCTGAGTGTGTGCAACATCTTTTTGTTGATCTCCACAGATTCATATTTGAGACCATAAACGATCATCTTATTGACTAGTTGAATGAATCTGTGAAGTTGTTATGGAATGGATTCTCCTTTAATGTGATGGAAGGTTTCATATTGGATCTTTAATTTCTCTTTTTTGATTTCCCTAATCTCTTCACTTCCTTCACACATGGTGTGAAGTACCTTCCAAAGTTCATGTGCTGTTTTGAAATTTTCAACTCGTGTCAAAATTTCAAATGGCAAAGTCATTGCCAAGATGCTGTATGCTTTCATGTCTGTTTTGACCTTCTTGAGGTCATCACTAGCTACACTTTTCAAGCTTACTGGTTTCTATATGTTGTAATCAGGCCCAAGAGTCAATGGTATGTATGGTCCCTCGATTATGGAAGTCCATAGGTCCGGGTCTTGGAAAATGATCCAATTTCTGAATATTATTTTCTATTGTTTAAAATCAGCTTTGTTCTTGAGTCTTGGTGGTTTTAGACCACTGTTTGTTTCTAAAATTTCATCAGACATGATTGTTAAAATTTTTAACTTAAAGGTTTAAGTCAAATTTGATTTATTATTTAGCTCAGTGCTAAATTTGTTTTTTCCTAAAGTCACTAGGATTTGTCTGTTAGTGTTTTCTATTATTTACCGAATAAAGAAGATTAATTAATTTTATTGTCAAATTAGTTAAAGTCCAATGATGTCACTTTCAATTCTTGGTGAAAAAAAAGGAATATTCTGTTAAGAATGTCAGTCAGCAGTCAAAATCTTTAATCATGTCAGGTCAACAAAAGTCAAAACCCTAAAAACATATATTTTGTTTTCAAAAGTTAACTTTTCAAATCAAAAAGTAACTTTTTCAAAAATTCAAAAATAAGATTATGTTTCTTCTTTGATTTTGATGATGAACCAACAAAAATCACTGTAGATTATGAAGGATATGTATGAACAAAAACTAGGGTTTATCCTAGGGTTTGTTAGGGGCTGTAACAATTTCACCAAAACAACAATCGGTTTGTTGTTTGAAAAAGATTAATAGCCTGATTTGAATGTAGAACAACTCAAATATGATGTTTAAATACAATGAATGATTTCAAAGTGTTCAAATGAGTGTTTGTTTGATGAAAACCGGATAGAACAATACCCGTGTACTATTTATCCGAAAACCCTTAGAAACTGATGAGGTTATTTGAAAGTTTTGTGATGAACACGTTCAAAAATCGTGGATGAATGATGTTTAGAGCTTTAAACACACAAAATCTGCTACAAAATGTACGAAAACAGTTTATTCAATCATGTTTTGAACATTTGATGAATGTTTAGAGAAGAAGAAGGTTGTTGTGATGATTTTCAACTCGAAATGTATGTTTTGAAGCTAATGAACCACGGATATCATGTTGTTGAATGAGAGGATCGGAAATCAGGGTATGATTTGAGCCAAGGCTCTGATACCACCTGATGGAATCAAGATTCAACTAATATGATTGATTTTGAACTTAGACAACAATAAGAACATAAACAAGTTGATGTTGATTCCCCCAAGGATCTTTTCAAATTTCTCAAACAAATATCACAGCAGATTGTTATACTTGATTTCAATAGACAATAATCATGGTGCGGAAATCCATGATTAATGCTATGATATCGGTGTGTGGTTGTGTGTGTGTGTGATTGCTAGTGATTGAATGCTTTGAATGATAATAAGCTGCTTGATTGTATTGATTGTTCAAAAGCTTACAAATGATTAGGGTATTATGCTACTTATAGCCTATACATATAGCTATTTACAATTACAAAAATACCCTTATGTAAACAAAAAGTACATAAAAATCCTAAGTCTAAGTCGTCCGCTGTGGATGTTAGCTGTGGATGCTAAGTCGTCTGCTGTGGATGTTGAATAAGCTGTCCGCTGTGTCTTGGATGTCGTTCACTGTGAACACTTGTCGTATGTTTGAATTGTTAGTTGTCAGCTGTGGAGTGTTCATCCGGTGAGATTGAACATCCGCTATGGACTGTTCGTCAGCTGTGGACTTTTGTTCATCCGCTGTATGTTTTGTTTATCCGTTGTAGACACTTGGACTTGTTCTTTATCCGCTGCATGGACTTGGTCATCCGCTGTGGGCACTTCTTAATCCGCTGCCGACACTTGTCAAAATTTATTTTATCTACAAACCTGAAAAAGAAATTTAAACAATAATTAGTATATGTTATGAATGTTAATGATGCTAATGTGTTAGTTAATGATTGTTTGGATGTTAGAACACATTATGTTTGATTATGGCAAGCATTATCTTTTAATGCAATTGTTGAGTCCAACAGAATTCGACAATTCAGAATGTTTAGTCAAACCAATTGATTAACCGTCTAATGGAATATTCATGTAATTGATGACCAGGGATCATCGTTACCTCCAAACTGGGCAGCTTGAGCGTTTGCTACTGCCTGCACATGTTGGTTAATTAGACCGGCTAATTCGGCTTGGGTCATGATCATAGCACCAGTGCCACGTCCATGTCCTCTTCCACGTCCATCCATATTTCACTTTACATTCACAAATACAATAATGAGTAACATCCAACATATTAATCTCATTAAGGTATAGTAAACGATAAGAAATAATGAATTCATCACATCCATAACATTTATAACCAAAATAATAACCCATGATAAATAAATTGTAAGGAACTCATAAAATATCCAATCAGTGTCAAAATTTCAAGTTTTTTAGTAGGGTGTGAAACAACCCTTCGCACATAGGTTTTTAAAAAAACACCATGTAGTCCAAGTCAGATGAAAAAGGAAATAAGTCTATCACTTCAGACCCATCACTGTCCTCTTCCATCTCTTCCGGTTCCTCCTCAAGCTCCTCCTCCGGCTCTTCCTCCAGTTTTTCCTCAGGTTCCTCCTCCAGCTCTTTCTTCGGTTCTTCCTCTGGTTCCTCCTCAGGTACCTCATAAGCCTCCTCCATCGGGGCCTCCTGAGGCTCGAGCTAGTTTTCCAACTTATGTATACGAACTATAGCCTCATGAAGCTGATCGCGCATCCCGTTCAGAGTAGCCGTCAACTCAGCAACCTGTCCACGCAGAGTCTGAATCTCTCCTGTTTGGCTATCGTAACATCCTTTCATATCGAGCCACGAGTCTTCTGTCTCTTTGTACACCTTGATGTCGTGCTCGTGTCGCGTGTCTATCCTTTTAAATTCCTCCTTGACATTTCGTCGCAGTTTGTCATGTGAGGCCACCACAACGGCGATAGCCCTATAAGGTGTGCAGGTAGGGGGTATAATATGGAATCTCTAGTCATGAAAGGAATAAAAAATGGAACACACTCTTTTTTCAGAATCTTAATCAGTGCAGTACAATACCAGTCCCAATTGTCAAGATCAGCCATGTCCCGCTCAATCATAGGCTCACCCGTAAGGTATGTATAAGATATAAATACAGGGGATTGAAATCCATAACTCATAGACAACGAGGGAACAGTAGGAACCTCGGGTTCTTTTCCTAGCGCGTGTCGAACAGGGGGTGAAGATGATTATGCCATAATGCAGTGTTATGATGTGTATGCCAATGAGTAACAGTAAAGGAATACGTAACGAGTAAATAATTAACTGTGTGCGGTTATAGACTAGTGTGTATGCAATGTAGTTCCCTATAACCAATAGCTCTGATACCAATCTGTCACACCCTCAAAATCCATGTGCGGAGTTTTACTACGAGGTGGTGAACAAACCAGGATCCAAGTCATTAGTTACTTAGAATGACACTATATGTAACATTTAAGACAAATCAGAGTTTAAAACTTTAAACATTTGCGGAAGCGTTTTGTAAATATTTCAAACCCAAAGTAATAAATGTAAAATGCGCAAAACACGCGCCCAAACCAATGTACATTAATATGCAATAAACCAAATGTAAATAAATGATTGTTCAAAGCATGTTTGGCATGTGAGTGCTCCTAAGGGTAGCTACTAGTAACGACCTGAGAAAGACATACTAAAGTGTCGACACGAGGGTTGGTGAGTTCAAGAGTTTGTAAGTCATCATAAGCAATAGCGTTTGTAAAATATAAACAAGTGTATTGAAATAGATAGCTAATCTAATTTTATTACTAATAAACAGTATTGGTTTCACGATCGAAGCTGGCTATGTTTGTTTGTTTGCCTTCCGCCATGACATACCATGTCGTTTAGGACAATATTGCATCCGTTTGACCTCTAGTCGTATGGGTCGGGCTTGTCAGACCCAGTAGTACTACCCAAGATTTCCTGCTAGATTCCTTAATTAACGATCCGAAAGTGTAAGGGCTTTCAATGGTATATCACACTATGCCATACTAAACACATGTTATAATAGTAAAGCATTTTAAAATAAAGTATGCTTTCTCCCCCAAAAAGAGAGTAAATAGAAGTGGGGCAATGAACACACCTGGTGAGCAAACAAACTATAATAGAGAGCTAACAGTGAGTGTAAAGGCAACCCGTCAAAGATTACCTAGAACACACGAATACATAAGTACGTGTAACCAAAAAGTTTAACAACCCTAAGTGTTCAATAAACACGTTGACCCAAGGGTTTTAGAAAACAAAGACTCATTTGTCCTAGTTGACTCGTTTGACCCGTTGCTGATATGTTAATTGAAATCTCGTTTGATCAAGTATACAACTCATTACACATGATTATCATACAAGTTATCCACGTATGCCACATTATAAACCACAAGTTCTATCGAGATCATCATACCAACATAGATTATCATACAACACATGCGAACCTCAACCAATCAACATGCTCAATAGAAATAAAATTACATCACAATTAACAAATCATACATTGAGTTTAATCATGCACCACATGCCATGTGAAGCCACTCATGACTTCACACCCTAAACCCTACCAACCCTACTAAGTAGGGACCTCAGATTCGCACGTGTGTATGACGATCATTATAACATTACTCAACAAGATTCATACCAACTAACATACACAACAATGATCTACTATAATCCCAAACATGGTTCCATAATCTCCAAACATAACCCAACATCTTGCAATATTCCATAAAACCTAGATTTCCCCAAATAATCCATCAAGTATCCGCATGACCCAATTAACCCATTCTAATGCTTTAGACATCATCAACAGGCATTACAACATGATCCTAACTTTATAAACATGCCCAATTCACAACATCCAATGATTCACATCAATAAAGTTTCCCTTTCGAGAAAGTAACACCCAAAATCAATCTATCATTCGATTCATTCATGAATTCATCAACTTTATCCCTAATCAAGTTCATACAAATCATCTAGAGATGATAAACATCATCAATTCATCACAATTCCCAAATCTCATGCATAAAAGTTACTACTTATAGTAAGGTATGAACAACACATTAATTCTATGAATTTCTTGCATAACCCACGTAAACTAACATCAATGCAATACAGTTAACATCATATTATCATCAAACAACATCAATTTCGACTTTAATCATGTTAATTAAACTAGGGTTCTTCTTGAATCAAAAACCACGAAAAACTTGTTAAAACTCACATTAAATCGTGCAATAGGTCGAGAATTGAACTTGCTACAGTGTTGTAAAGATCAAAGCCAAGCAAAACCGAATGGATTGAGTTGTTCTTGAATCAAAATCGCAAAGGGGATGGGGGTAGGGTGTTTGGCCGATTAGAGGGGTAATGGGGTGGGGGGCTAGGGTTTTAATTTTGTTAATTTTTAAGTTTAGCAACATTTACTTAACAAGCCCTCCTTGTTTAAACTTTCTAAAAATAAATTTTTTTTACACTTTTTAAATAGTTTTTAGCTACAAAACTCATGAATTATTAACCAACAATAATAATTATATTTTTCAACTAACAACAAAGCACATGAATCAAATATCACACGTTGTCACGTTACAAAGTAAAATTCACAAATAATATTTAAAATTTATGAATCACATAACCACAAATTAATAATCAAAATCATTAGTTAAATTATTATCTGTTAGTCATAGCTAATTATTATTATGTCACCAACATTCAACGACAACTTGTATGCTAGACCTAACGAAACTAACGGAGTTTGGTAACAAAAAATTACCGGATGTCACATAGATCGTGGATTGTTCACACGCCTTGCGATAAAACCCCGTACATGGATTTTGAGGAAGTGACACTATTTAAATGTTTTATCCTTGAACATGGTCTTGTAATTGCATATAAAGCCTTATTATTAAAACTTATATAAAATATCTACAGTTTTAATATACATAACACCTAAATTTTAACAAACTAATACATAATCCTATAAAAATTCTTCACTTTACATTACATATCTGTGCGGTTCCAAATTTCAACTTTTCAAATATAGTTTCATTTATTTTTTTCGTTATCAGGTTATTTGATCTAAATTTTTTTGAATCTTTCAATGATTGTTATTAATATATTATTATTTAAAAGGTTTCCTTATTCAAAATTATTTATTAAACTTTCATATGTGCTGATTAATATACAATTTATATATTTGTTTCCTTATTTGATATAATTTATTTAAAATTTCAAATAACCAAATTAACATAGAATATGGTATTCTAAGATATTTGCTATTCTATAGAAAAATCGATCATCTAAATTAAAAATTTATTAATTATTATACACCATTTTATTTGAACTTTTCTTTATAATTATGAAAGTATATTTTACTTTATAATCATATTAAATTCGCAATTAAGTCATATATAAATGAAAAAAACATTCATAAATATTGATATAACAAACTTTCCTAGGTTCTAATAGTAAAATATGCTTTCTGATTTTACATTAACTTTATAAATCAGATTCAAAAATAAATTTCCCTATATAACTCATCATACCCTCTCATAATCATTTGTTTATCAACCAAGTTTATTGAAATCGATCAAGTGGAGACCTTCTTGCGAGATTCCGTCAAGTACATATCACTGTTTCTTCGATCTAATTTTCTTTTTTACGTTGAAAATCTTGGTGTAATGTGATGTATCCTCAAAAATCATATTGCTTAATTTTTTGAACAAAATTAAACTTTAAAATCATTATCAGAAAACAATAATTTTCTCGAAATTAATATCCACTTTAATTATTTTTTTAACTTTAATAACCGACATCCGTAACTTACCTCATATTATTAAAGTTTCATACCAACTGCCATAGCCATTTTCTCCACTAATATGCCTATTTACAAACTAAACTTATTCAAACTAATTTAATTATATGTAATCTTAGGATTTTATGATATTTGTCAATTCTTTCTTCTATCAATACCATGAGTTTTACACTTTCATTCTCCTTATAGATACATGTTTCGATGGACGCTCCTACAAGTGATTTTATCACAATCGAGATTTTATCAATACCGTGACAAATTGGTATCAGAGTCATTAGTTATACTGAACTAGGTTGCATACACAAAAGTCTCTAACCACACATAGTTAGTTACTCGTTCACTTATCGCTTACTGTATACTCATTGGCATGTGAATCACATATACTGTAGTATGGCATCATCATCATCATTATCATCATCATCATCATCATCATCATCATCATCATCTCCAGTACTACATGCACCGGGAAAGGAACTCGAGGTTCCTACTGCCCCCTGGCCTATACCTGATATGTTTCACCTTTGCTAACCTATGATTGATTGCGACATGACTGACTTTGAGAATTAGGTATGGTATCGTAGCAGTGTCATTAAGATGCTTGATCACGAGTGTGTTCCACAACTAGCCCCTGACCTTTTGAGTGATTCTATCTTACCACCTTTACCCCAGAGAGCCCTCGTTGCTATGATAACCTCTCATGACAGGATGCGACGAGAGCTAGAGGATGAGTTCAATCGGATAGACGATTGTCATAAGCATGCCAACAGGGTGTATGACGACATGGAGGATGCATGGCATGATTTAGAAGGACATCAAGATGGGCAAGCTAAGGAGATACAGACCCTACATCAGTAGGTTGCTGAGCTAACGGCTAGTGTGACTGCGACGCGAAACCAACTACATGAGGTCCTAGGATGCATACGTGAGTCGGAGGAGCAACTTAAGCCTCAGGAGATTCCCGAGGGGGGAGCCAGAGGAAGACCCGGAGGAGGATCTGGAACAGATGGATGTGGAGAGCGATA
Source organism: Flaveria sonorensis (assembly GCA_025506505.1). Lineage (NCBI taxonomy): Eukaryota > Viridiplantae > Streptophyta > Magnoliopsida > Asterales > Asteraceae > Flaveria > Flaveria sonorensis. The sequence goes on from CM046433.1 coordinate 37,186,162, forward strand.
TATACGTTGTTTTGGATTGAGTTATCTTATTTATCTATCTTGGACTGCATAATGATATTTCATAACCTATGTGGGGAAGGATTGTTTCCCACCCAACTGAAAACTTGAAATTTCTTACATTTATTGGATATTTTATGAGTTACTTACAATTCATTTATCATGAGTTATTAACTTGGTTATATATTTTATGGTTGTGCTACATTCATTATTCTTTATTATTTACTATATTTGAATCAGATTAATATGTAAAATGTTACTCATTGTTGTATTTGTAAATGTAAAGTGAAAAATAGATAGACGTGGTAGAGGTCATGGTCGTGGTGCTGGTGAACGTGATACCGACAGAGCTAGCAACCTTTATAAACGAGCATGTGTAGGCGGCAATGAATGCACAAGCTACCTAGCTTGGAGGTAAATGATGACTGTGATTGTCAAGTATTCAAATACTCCATTAGTCGATTTATCAAAATATTGGACTTAACATTTTAAATTGTTAACTCAAGACCACCAGCTTGCATTTACAAGGCATTCATGTAATGCAAGCCCCATACCAACAGTGGAGCTGAGAAAGCCGTGGGACTTGTTAGGTGGTTTGAGAAAACTGAATCAGTTTTTGCTAAGTGTAACAGTCCGGTGGCAGATAAGGTGAAATATGATACGAGAACCCTAGAGGGTGCAACACTCTTCTGGTGGAATATGTAAGAGTTTTACTTAGAGGCTGATGCAACCAAAGTTCTCTCAGCGTGCACATGCGAAGTACAAGGAAAGTTACTTCGGAAGATTTGATACAACTCAATGAAATTCACTAAGTATCAAATCTTCCAAACCCGAAAGGCCTATTCTTTTAAAGCCAGAGATGAAGTATTCCGAAGCTTCAAGACAAAGTCTTTCGAAGTGAAGAGACCGATTTCTTCCGAAGACAGAGAAGACATGCTTTCTCTGAAATGCTTTTGACAAAAGCTAAACTACTTTCCGCTGCCATATCTGAATACTTACCAACTTATACAAGTTGGTGAAAAATCCATACTTTTGTCAACTGTTATAAGTTGGTGAAAAATCCATACTTTTGTGAACTGTAGATTAAGGTCTTAGAGTCTGTAACTTTCTACCTTGGTATTTTTATCCTTTTTGTAATAGATAAGGATATGAGTTATATCATGTTATAGTCACTAGTCAAAAGGAAATCTGCCTTTTGACTTTACATTGATATTATTATCTAGATTAGTATTCCAGCTGGTCTTCAAAGTATGGTTGGCTATAAGATGTAGTATAAAGTATCTCAAGTACTAGTCATTAGAACCAAGGCTTGTAACATTTGTAAAACACTTGAGAGCAATATACATTATTCTTGAAAACCATCAAATTATGTTCTGCTTGTGTTCTTTACTTGTGTTCATTGTTTCAACTTAAGCTGGTTCACTATTTGATCTGTTAAGTGTTCTTGTCTCTCAAACCTTGTGAAACTGTTGCATTAACCCCCTTCACCGGTCCTGTAATTGGTATCATAATATTTTAGGCTCTTGATTGTAAGATCTCACCATCTTTAATCTCTTCAGTTTCACAAAAAACTTACAAGCTCAAATGGCAACTCTCACAAATGCTGATATGGAAACCGGTAACAAAATCTCCACTGATCACTCTTGATGACTTTATACTGGTGCCAATGTATGGAAGGGTTAATCAAGTCTCAATACAACAGGATGTGGAGGTCTGTTGTCTAAGGACCTCATATCCCAAGAACCTCTTCAGTCATTGTTGGAGGTGGGATGATTGCAAAGGAAGTGGCTGACCATTTATGACAACTGGGAAATTTTCGTCCGTCTTTTACCAGAGTTAGTTAAATTTAATGACGAAATTTCTTTCAACAAGGGGATGATGTGACTCCTGGCATTTTCAGGTCACTTTTGGATCATCACAATCATAGTTTTCCAATCATACATTCATGCATTTAATTTTGTTTACTTAAATGCGCCATTTATTGCACAAACATTCACGAACCTTTCATGTAACGGTACTTCAGAGAATTGCCGGATCGCTCGCGCGTCAGTCCCTGAATGTTGGTGACTTGTCAAAATAGATTTCAAATAATCATAGTTGGTGTGAAATTATGTGTTATATGATTATGTGATTTAATGTGTAGCTTGATTGTGAAAATTGAGAATTTTCTGGCATTTATGCGTTTAACGCGTTTTCGCGCATTTTAGGCTTTTAATGCCTAATTATTATAAATATGCCTTTGAACTAGCAAAATGAATATTATATCATGTTATTAATGTTTGCTTGATATTATATGAGCATTTGGAGGTTTCGGTGTAGAAAATGTTCAATCGCGTAGCGTTAAAACGATTTTTATAAAAGACGGGGGTCTTTCTTGTAAAAAAAAGTATAAAACCCAACCCCCCAACCCTAAACACCATTTGGCCGTCCCCTTCCCCTTTGCCTTCAGAATTTTTTCAACAAATCAAGCACACACACAAAGCACACCTTCTTTGATCTTGTTCTTGCATATTGGTGGTGATTTTCAACATTTCTTGCATCAAACGCGTACTAGGGATCATCATCTAAGCTTTTCATGTAAGTTTTTATGTTTGATTTCATGTTCTTTGATCTTCATGATGAACATGAACCCTAGATAATCAAAACAATTCAAAACTTGAAATTGATTGAAATTGATGATAGATTATGTGTTAGTATTCAATATAATGATATTTGTACAGATTGGTTTTGTGAAATTGTGTTGTTTTGATCAAAACCCGAGACTTACTTACAATGGAAACTTTAATTTGGGGCTTTTGTAGAAATTGTATGATTTTGATGAAATTGAATTGAATTTATGGTTCTAGGATGTTAGTTGATGCTAATGGATGAAAAGTCATGTTTTAAACTTTTGATTTTGGCTCGATTTTTGAGTACTTTCCATTAAAGGAAAATTTTTGGGTAAGTTGGTTTATAAATGATGATTTATGCATGTTTGATGATATGTGATGATAGTTATATGATGTTTAGAGCATAAGAAAGGATTGGGAATAATCGAATGGTGAAAAACGCTTCGTATGAACATGTTAACTATTTATGGAAACTTTTGTGACTTGATGTGTTATATGATGAATTTGATATGTGTAGAACATGTTATGGTGATGTGTTTGATTTTGAAATGATCATAGGAACATGTTAGGAGATTTGGATGAATGTTATGCACCATGTGTTCTTACGTTTTAAATTAGGAAACTTTGGGAATGATAAAGTTTCTTGGTTATGTTAACATGTTATGGATGACTGTTGGATGTGTTACATGTATAATTGAGATGGTTGTTGTGGTATTATTCATAATCTTTAAATGGGTTGCACATGTGTAATGATGTCACACTTTCCAAAAATAGTAACTTTCCAAATATAGATTTCCCACATGAAACTTAATGTGAATCATTATTTGAGCTATTTGAGCATGACTAAACATGTTTTTATTATTTTAGTCACCAACAGGTCGTCGGGTCAGTCCAGTCAACTTTGGTAAACAAAAGTCAATTTTTGTCAAAAAGTTAAACTTGTCAAACATTTCTCGAACACGCTAACAATTACATTGTTTGGATACAACGGGTTCATCTTGACCATTATGTACACATAATCATGGACCTACATTTGTTAGGTAATGATTAGCTTCTAGCTTTTACATCTCATGTATTCATACGCATATAAGGTGAGTCTTCACGGCCCCACTTTACTTACTTTTCTTTTTGGGGGAGAAGCATGCAAACTATTTTTATCTGGTTTTGGTATTATTGGTATATCACTTGTTACTGTAGTGCAAACATTATCAGGCAAGTCCTTACATACTCGAACTGTTAATAATGGAATAGCGAGGTTATTTTGGGTAGTACTACTGGGTTTGACAAACTCCACCCGTGTTAGTCGCGCTAACTTGACTGGAGGTCGAACGGGTGTTTAATTGACCTAGACACTTGCCGTTGTTCTATGATAAGACATGGCGGAAGGAAAAAAAACTCACAAACAGTTAGCTTCGGTTCGAAATGTTAAGTAACTTGATATATAGGCTAGCTACCTATGGTATACCTTTGTTTACTTTTACCAAGAAAATGCTCAAACATATTTACTGATTTAAACATGTGAACTCACCAACCTTGTGTTGACACATTTTAGCATGTCTTCTCAAATTGCAGGCACGCTTAAGGCTAGGGTTGCACATTTGAGGTTCATGCATCATCTGTGTTGTTTGGAAACAAGTTCATTTGCATTTATTACTTTCATTGGGCGCCTTGTTTTGGCATTTATTACTCATGGTTTTGTAAACGTTTATGCTTCTGCACTGATTACATTGATAACTATATAGGGTCAAATTATTATTTTAAATCACATATAATGTCATTTGATATGACTGTGTCTAAGATCCTGGTTTGTCACACGCCTTGAGGTAAAACACCACCAGTGGATTTTGAGGGTGTGATAGATTGGTATTAGAGCCACTGGTTATAGAGAACTAGGATTGCATTTGCATCTAGACTATAGCCTTAGACACACACTACCATCACGCATACTCTTATTTGTTTATTATTTTTCAAGCATACATATCATTTCACACACGTATAACGATATTGGATGTCCACATCATCATCTACCCCGCTCATGTCACTAGCATCACCCCCAATCAACGAGGAGACTAAGGATCTCACTCTCATACCTTTTTCATCTACACTAATAGCCTCACCATCGAAGCTGAATAAACATCAGCTGGAGCCTGCTGATAACTTCAAACAACATAGAGTGTTGTTCAATGTACCCCTTCTCCTTACTGCTAGCATAACTTATTATACTCTTGCATCATCACTTATATCTTATTTGACTAAGCAGTCATTTGCCACCCTTATTGCAAGGTTAGATCAAAAGATTCACAATGTATGTGAAGCACCAGGTGAGATCATTAAGATACCAGAGCATCAGACCACCATCAGTGAATATGTGGAAACACTCAAGGAAGGCTTAGTGGAGACTGGCCAAAAACACAATACTTTTGTTGATGTATTCGAGGAAAAACAAACAAGCACAATTTCTTAGATGGCATAGCCGAGGGACCATTCGAGGCTACACTATAGGATATGCAGTGGAGACTAGTACTATCAAAATTAAGAGTAGCTGGGCTAGAAGCCTAAGCTGTAGTTGCTACTGCATTTGAGGAATATCTGGAGGAGGAGTACTGTACTCGGAAAGAAGAGTAGAATCTAGAAAAGAAATTTTGGAACATTAAGATGGTAGGGTTAGATATTGAAGAATATGCGACCCATTTTCATGAGTTGGTTGCTTTATGTAATGTTAACTCCAACCTACAAACATAATGAGAAGTCAAATGATGGGATAGCACCTCAGATTTAGGCAAGGGTCATTGTTGTTGATCATGTAACCATTCTGCATGCTATGAGTTTATCTCACAAGCTCATTGACTTGGTTATGGCATAGAGCACTCTAGCTAAGTATGACATTGTTGATGGTTCATCTGATAGCAAGCATGAATTGGATGACATGTAGAGTAAGTCATTCACCATCATGGCTAGTGTAAGCATTATTATTGCCAAAGATGTGATAGGATGGACCATGTAGCCAAAGACTTTAAGGGAGAGTCAATGATGAAACAACAACAAACCCCAGTAGCATCGACAAGCTGAAGCATCATACGGTTGCTCTAAATGGAACAAATATAGGCAAATCAAGAGAGATTACCCTCAACTGAAAAATGGTAATAAGGATAGTAACAATGGAAAAGAACAATGGACAGAGTGCTAAGGGTCGAGTCTTCATGATTAGGTCTAGCAAGGCAAGAAACAACTAGAATATGATTACCCTTTAGCAAACTTCTAGATGTAGCTTCAACTCGAATGGAACCTAGTCACACTATACAATTAGCTGATGGTAAACTAATTGAAGCAACTCACATTCTAAAGGGATGTACATTGGATTATCCTAACATAAGACAGATATAGATCTTCGTGTACCAGTTCGTAGTCAAGTCTTATATGTCAAGGGTGATAAGAGTGTTGCGGTCTCAGACTTCATTTCTTATATGAAGGCCAGAAGTACTTACGCAAGGGTCATTTTTCCATTTTAGCTACGATCACCAAGAAAGAAACTAAGGAAAAAAGGATCGAAGAGATCCCTATCTTTCTTTACCTCCCCAAAGTTTTCATGGAAGATTTACCTGGTTTTTCCCTACACAGACAGATCGATTTTCAGATCAGTTAGACACATTAAGTCACACCTATTGCTAGATCACCTTACAAATTAGCTTCGAATGAACTACCAGAATTATCTACGTAACTGCAGGAGCTGTCGGATAAAAGATTCAACCGACCAAGCTCATCGCCATGGAGGGCTCCAGTCCTGTTTATCAAGAAAATGATAGAACTTTACATATGGGTATTGATTACCGTAAGCTTATCAAGGTAGCATTTAAGAACTGTTATTCTCTTTAACGCATCAACGATTTGCTTCAGCAACTTCAAGGTCGATTTTATATCCTGAAGATAGACCTGAGGTCAGAATATCATCATCTAAGGGTCCGAGAGGATGACATATATAAGGCGGCATTCAGAACTTGGTATTGTCACCATGAGTTTTTAGTTATGCCAAGTAGGTTTACCAACGCACCAACGGTTTTCATGAATCTCATGAACCAAGTGCGTAAACCTCATTTGGACAAGTTTATCAATGTTTTTGTTGATGACATTCTAATATAGACAAAGAACAAGGGGAGTATGAGGAACATGATTTTGGAACTACTAAAACAAGGATAATTGTATGCCAAGTTTTTGAAGTGTGACTTCTATATGAAGTCCAAAATTTGGGTCATGTGGTCAACGAGCAAGGAGTTCCTATTAACCGGGAAAGAATAGAAGCCACCAAGAAATGGGCTACGCCTAAGACTCTGACTAAGGTACAACGGTTTTTTTTGGTTGGCTAGTTAGTATAGACGAGTCATCGAAGGGTTTTCAAAGATCGCACAACCTCTTACGACACTAACTCATTAAGGCACCACATATGATTAGGGTAACAAGCGAGAGTCCGCATTTCAGGTTATGAAACAAAAGCTTTGTAATGTATTAATACTATCCCTACTGGAGGAAAGCAGATGATTTCATAGTATATTGTTGTGCTTCCATCAAAGGTTTCGGTTGTGTGTTGACGCAATGCAAGAAGGTTATTAAATTCACTTCCCGTCAGTTGAAAGTTCATAAGAAGAACTGCATGACACACAACTCTATGTTGAGAGTCATTGATTTGCATGTAAGATATAAAGGTATTACTTGTACGATACCAAATGTGTCATTATACCGATCACAAGAGCCTTTAGTATATCTTTAAAAAGAAGGAGCTGAACATGAGACAACGTCATTAGGTCTACCAGTTGAACGGCTATGACAATGTGATGAAGTACCATCTAAGTAAGGCTAATATGATAGCCGATGCCCTAAGTCAAAAGTGAACTCCTAAACCAAAGCGAGTACGAGCATTAAAGCTTGCCATTCACACCAGAGTATCTGATCAAATCCGTAAGGCTTAAATTGAGGCTTTGAAGGACGAGAATCTGAATGTATAGTCCATGCAAGACATGGAAAAGAAATTAGTGATAAAATCCGAAGGAATTATTTATTTCATGGAATGAATATGGATTTTTCTGTAAGTGAATTAACTAGAGCTGATAATGAATGAAACTCATAAGACATGATATCCCATTCATCGAGGTTCGGGTAAGACGTATCATCATTTGAATGTTCTTTCTCGGTGGTAGAATGTGAAAGGTGATACTACTACGCATGTAAGCAAGTGTTTAACTTGTTCTAAAGTTAAGGTGGAATATCAAGGATCATCTGGTTTACTCCAACAACCACAAATTCTAGAATGGAAGTGGAAGTAGATCTCAATAGATTTCATTGTGAAGTTATATCAAACTCTTAGTGGATGCGATACAATTTGGGTAATAGTAGATCGCTTGGCAAAATCCACACACTTCCTGGATATTAGAGAGACTAATTGAATTGAGAATTTAACTCGCACCTATCTAAGAGAAAAAGTCTCTCGACACAAGGTGCTAGTTTTGCATCATCTCTGATTGTGACACTAGATTCATTCCTTATGTTTGAAGGTCATTGCAAACGTCATTAGGAACATGGTTGGATAGGAGCACAGCATATCATCCGCTGACGGATAGTTAGAATGAGCGTACGAATCAGACTCTAGTTGTGAGCATGTGTTATTGATTTTGGCAGTAGTACGGAATTAAGGTTTCTAATGATAATAGCTACCACACGGAGATCAAGGCTACACTGTTTGAGACACTCTATGGAAATAAGTGCCAATCACCTATCTGTTGGGTAGAAGTTGAAGGAAAGTCAACTTACTAGTCCTGAGCTTGTGTAGTAAATGACTAAGAAGATCGTAGAAATTGTAACCATAGGGTAGCAGCACGTGACTGATAATTGATTTACGTGGACTAACGCCAAAAACCCATTGAATATCAAATCGACAACAAGGTACTTCTAAAAGTGTCACCTTGGAAAGATACAATTCGTTTCGGAAAAAAATGAGGAAAGTTAAACCCGCACTACGTTGTAGCTTTTGAGATTGTCAAAATGGTTGGACCACTAGATTAACAACTCAATTTGCCTAGAGAACTTAGTGTAGTACAGACGTGTTACACATTTCAGACATGAAGAAATGTTTGTCCGATGAAACAGTCATCATTCTGTTAAAAGAGAGACAGATGAACGCGCTGCTGCGATTCATCAAGGGACTAGTTGAAATCATGGACCAAGTGGTCAAAAACACTCAAGCATAATTGTACATTTACTGTTAAAATTAGTTTGAACACTAAGTGTGGACCAGAGTTTACCTTGAAACATGAGAATTATATAAAGGTGAAATACCCACAGTTTAATTCAACAAGGGGATGATGTGACAACCGGGAAATTTTCGTCCGTCTTTTACCAGAGTTAGGTAAATTTCGGGACGAAATTTCTTTCAACAAGGGGATGATGTGACACCTGACATTTTTAGGTCACTTTCTGATCATCACAATCATGGTTTTCCAATCATACATTCATGCATTTAATATTGTTTACTTAAATGCGTCATTTATTGCACAAACATTCACGAACCTTTCATGTAACGGTAATTCGGAGAATTGCCGAATCGCACGCGCGTTAGCCCCCAAACATTGGTGACTTGTCAAAATAGTTTTCAAATAATCATAATTGGTGTGAAATTATGGGTTATATGATTATGTGATTAAATGTGAAGCTTGATTGTGAAAATTGGGAATTTTCTGGCATTTACGCGTTTTCACGCATTTTCGGCTTTTAATGCATAATTATTATAAATATGCCTTTGAACTAGCAAAATGAATATTATTTCATGTTATCAACTTTTTTTGATATTATATGAGCATTTGGAGGTTTCGGTGTAGAAAAAGTTGAATCGCGTAGCGTTAATACGATTTTTATAAAAGACGGGGGCCTTTCTTGTAAAAAAAAATTATAAAACCCAACCCCAGCCCTAATCACCATTTGGCCATCCCCTTCCCCTTTCCCTTCAGAATTTTTGTAACAAATCAAACACACACATAAAGTACACCTTCTTTGATCTTGTTCTTGCATATTGGTGGTGATTTTCAACATTTCTTACATCAAACGCGTACTAGGGATCATCATCTAAGCTTTTCATGTAAGCTTTTATGTTTGATTTCATGTTCTTTGATCTTCATGATGAACATGAACCCTAGATGATCAAAACAAGTCAAAACTTGAAATTGATTGAAATTGATGATAGATTATGTGTTAGTATTCAATATAATGATATTTGTACGGATTGGTTTTATGAAATTATGTTGTTTTGATCAAAACCCGAGACTTACTTATAATGGAAACTTTAATTTGGAACTTTTTTAGAAATTGTATTATTTTGATGAAATTGAATTGAGTTGATGGTTCTAGGATGTTAGTTGATGCTAATGGATGAAAAGTCAGGTTTTGAACTTTTGATTTTGGCTCGATTTTTTAGTACTTTCCATTAAAGGAAACTGTTTGGGTAATTTGGTTTATAAATGATGATTTATGCATGTTTGATGATATGTTATGATTGTTATATGATGTTTAGAGCATAAAAAAGGATTGGGAATAATCGAATGGTGAAAAACGCTGCGTATGAACATGTTAACTATTTATGGAAAATTTTGTGACTCGATGTGTTATATGATGAATTTGATATGTGTAGAACATGTTATGGTGATTTTTTTGATTTTGAAATGATCATAGGAACATGTTAGGAGATTTGGATGAATTTTGTGCACCATGTGTTCTTACGTTTTAAATTAGAAAACTTTGGGAATGATAAAGTTTCTTAGTTATGTTAACATGTTATAGATAATTGTTGGATGTGTTATATGTATAATTGAGATGGTTGTTGTGGTATTATTCATAATCTTTAAACGGGTTGCACATGTGTAATGATGTCATACTTTCCAAAAATAGAAACTTTCCAAAAATACATTTCCGACATAAAACTTAATATGAATCATTATTTGAGCTATTTAAGCATGACTAAACATTTTTTATTATTTGAGTCACCAACGGGTCGTCGGGTCAGTCCAGTCAACTTTGATAAACAAAAGTCAACTTTTGTCAAAAAGTTAAACTTGTCAAACATTTCTCGAACACGCTAACAATTACATTGTTTGGATACAACGGGGTTCATCTTGACCATTATGTACACATAATCATGGACCTACATTTTTTAGGTAATGATTAGCTTCCAGCTTTTACACCTCATGTATTCATACGCATATAAGGTGAGTCTTCACGGTCCCACTTTTACTTACTTTTCTTTTTAGGGGAGAAGCATGCAAACTATTTTTATCTGGTTTTGGTACTATTGGTATATCGCTTGTTATTGTAGTGCAAACATTATCACGCAAGTCCTTACACACTCGAACCGTTAATAATGGAATAGCGAGGTAATTTTGGGTAGTACTACTGGGCTTGACAAACGCCACCCGTGGTAGTCGCGCAAACTCGACTGGAGGTCGAACGGGTGTTTAATTGACCTAGACACTTGTCAATGTTCTGTGATAAGACATGGCGGAAGGCAAAAAAAACTCACAAACAGTCAGCTTCGGTTCGAAAAGCTAAGTAACTCGATATATAGGCTAGCTACCTATGGTATACCTTTGTTTACTTTTACCAAGAAAAAGCTCAAACATATTTACTGATTTAAACCTGTGAACTCACCAACCTTGTGTTGACACATTTTAGCATGTCTTCTTAGATTGTAGGCACGCTTAAGGCTAGGGTTGCATATTTGAGGTTCATGCATCATCTGTACTGTTTGGAAACAAGTTCATTTACATTTACAACTTTCATTGGGCGCCTTGTTTTGGCATTTATTACTCATGGTTTTGTAAACATTTACGCTTCTGCACTGATTACATTGATAACTATATAAGGTCAAATTATTATTTTAAATCACATATAACGTCATTTGATATGACTATTTCTAAGATCCTGGTTTGTCACACGCCTTGCGGTAAAACACCGCCGGTGGATTTTGAGGGTGTGACACCATTCTAAGGAAGATTGGAAGAAGATTGACATAGATCAGAAATCCATTACCGTACTCCAAACTACTCTTCCAAACTCTATATACGGAGGCTTTATAAAGTACAAAACTGCTAAGTAGCTCTGGGATGTACTGAAGCTTATGTATGAGGGGTCTGATGAAGTTAAAAAAAAAACAAGAAGGACCTCATGAAGCAGTAGTTTGAGAACTTGACCTGCAAGTCAGGTAAAACTATGACTCAACAATACTTTAGGTATATAGAGATTGTAGATATTCTCATGGATGTTGGAGTGAAGCTTGAGAGTAGGGACATTATGAGGAAGTTCATGTTCTCTCTTCCCAGACAATTGACTCACTAAGGCGTGGCTATTAAGAGAATTGAAAACCTCTCCACCCTTACTCTTATAAAGCTGTATGGTATCCTTAGTGGCTACCAGATGGGGATTAACATGTAGAATCCATCAAGCAGCTCTTCCAGCAATCAACAGAGTTCAGGCCTTCATGTGGTTGAAAGGGATAGTATAGAACCACAACATCCTCTTATTTGCTACCCTGACAACTCATAAAAGTTCCGTTTCATCACCTTCCCTAAGACACCAAGGGAGAGCTACATCCAAGGAAGCCCATTCCAAGAGACAACCTCATCTCAACCCTTTATGTCTACTGATGAAAGTTGTGGCATCTTTCTCTTCACTCTTGAAGACTTGGATTGTATCCATCCAGATGACCTGGAGTATATGGAGATAGTCCAGCAAATGGCTCTTCTCACTCATAGAGCCAAGAAGTTCTACAAGAGAACCGAAAGAAAGTTTCCCAGTAATGCAACTAGTGGAAAGTTTGGACTGGATAAAAGCAAAGTGAAGTAGTACAACTATAACTAGATGGGATACTTTGTGAAGGAGTGCAACGTACCAAAGACTATGATGACCAAGCACAATCCAGACCTAACTACACTGATGCTGCTCCCAGATTTGAGAAGCCAAGCCAACCAAGACAATAAGCTGTTGTTGCTGTTAAAAAGGGAGGCTCTGACTACAGCTTTCAGGTAGAGGATGTGTCTCCCAACCAAGCACTGATGGCTGACCATTAAGAAGCCAAGACATTAGAACATCTCTGTACACCTGAATGCATTGCTAAAGTAAGCATGTATAGGTCCTGATACCTGGAATTGAGATCTGACCTTGAGTCTTTCAATATTTTAAAAGCTAATTTAAAAGAACTAAAAATGACTATAAAACTAAAATAGAAGATTTAGAGAAAACAATTTCAACTCTTATGCATGAGCACACAAATTAGAGGACTCAAATCAAAGATCTCATTACCAAGTTAACTGAATGCCAGGCTAAGCTTGTGATCAGCAAAGCCAGGGTAGAAAAATGTGTTCTTAAAGAAGAAACCTTCAAGAACATCATATATTCATCCATGCATGCAAAGATTTTTTATTAGAACAGGCAGGGATTGGGTTCGAGTGAGATAGCTCCTCCATACATATTACTATTTATAAGATCTCCAAGGTGTGGAACTAGTCAAGATAAGTTGCCCCTCATTGACCCTATCAAAAAGGTTGATGAAGATGAAGAGGAGAAAGTGAAGGATGAATCTATAGTGAGTGAGGAGGATCATCCTAAGAAGGGTCATTTTTCTCTTGGAGAGAAGAAAGAACCAAGGATGACCAAGTCAGCTAGGAAGAACTTGATTAGGGCAGCCAAAAGTAAATCAAAGAAAGCCCAAGAGATCAAGGCCATTTACAACTCTAAGCAAAAACAAGTCTTTATTTATGCTAGATTTGAAGTGGTGAAGACAGAACACTCAACTATGGACTCTAATACCGGGCGTCCTAGTTCAAGTTCAAACCATCCTGGTCAAAAGAAGAAGGTTGATTAAATGTGCGCCACTACTGCACCGCCTGAACCATCTAGTTCCAAGAGCAAGCCTCACCTTCATAAGCCTACTACATCATCTATGAAGATGAAGAAGGAAGTGAAAAGAGATCAAGCTCAACCTTCTCCTTAGAAGAAGACCCTTAGAAGTATGCTAGTTGAACGCATCATGTGTGGTGGTGCTACTCATTTTGCTAAGGATTGCATCTACAATCCCAAAAGTACCATCCATATGAACAAGAAGAGACTTTTGAGAGGAAGAAGAAGATAGCCTTTGAAGGAAATTCACTTTCCTTTAGAAGCTCTAAGGTGACCAAGAAGAAAATAGGAGGAAAATTGGCTTCGAAAGAAAGGAATGCTTCCAAAGCACTAAAGTCTACTGTAGTGGATGCAAAAGCTTCCTAAGGTTCAGTCTCCAAAACTTCCAAAGTTGTTAAAGCTTCCAAAGTATTGAAGGTCAAGTCTAGTCTTCCAAAGATGGTGGGAAGATGAAAGAAGACCATGTGACTAAAGTTTCTTCATCAGCAATAGCAAAAGATCCTCAATACTTGAATATAGGATCAATAATTATTGAACTACCTTCAGTTCATCTTGATGAGCCCAAGACCAGTAAGGCTTAGCTTTTCAAATATGACTAACCATCTCTTTTTATATAGGAACAGCTAAAGACCAAGGGAAATATATGGATCATTGATAGTGGTTGTTCCAGGCACATGACACGTAATGGCTCTTTGCTTTAAAACTTTGAAAAAATTGGTGGATGGCCAGTTGCTTTTGGTGGAGAATCAGATGGTTACATCATAGGAAGAGGTAGGGTCACAAATGGTAGCTCAGCATTGAGAATGTAAATTATGTTAAATAGCTTGGGTACAATCTTTTAAGTGTATCCAAATTTTGTGACCAGAGACATAACATGCTCTTCACTGAGCATGAATTGTTCTCAAGCCCAGGGTGGTCATTCCTCAAGAGATATCCTGCTCAAAGCCCCTAGGAAAGGGAACATGTACAAGATGGATTTGCAGGAAACATCCCCATCAGGAGAAGTTTCTTGCTTTTTATTTAAAGCAAATAGTGATGAGTCTTTCCTTTGACATAAAAGAATGAGACATGTAAACTTTAAGAACATGAATAAACTGATTAAGAACGATTTGGTAACTAGAATGCCAAAGAAGAAGTTTACAAGTGATAACCATTGTGTTGCATGTCTGAAAGAGAAGCAACACAAAGTGTCTCACAAGCGAAAGGAAAGGAACTCTATAACTACTCCCCATTACATATGGATCTCTTTGGCCCCACCAATATAATGAGTTTAGAAAAAACTTCATATTGCCTAGTGATCATAGATGACTTCTTTCTTAGAACTAAGGATGAGACCCCTGAAATCTTGAAGAACTTCATTCTAAAAATTGAGAATCAATGTGATCACAAGGTCAAAATTATAAGATGTGATCAAGGAACTAAATTCAAGAACCAAACCCTTGATACATTTTATGATGAAAAAGGTATTACAAGACAATATAGTGCTACCAGGACTAATCAGCAAAATGGTGTTACTGAGAGGAGAAATAGGAAACTTATTAAGGCTGCAAGGACCATGCTCTCTGACTCTAAATTGCCCATCACCTTTTGGGCAGAAGCAGTCAACACTGCCTGCTATGTGCAGAACAGAGGTTTAGTAGTGAAAACTCATGGTAAGACTCCTTATGAACTGTGGCACAAAAAGAGGCCATTCATTGGTTTCCTCAGGTCATTTGGATGTCCATGCACCATGTTGAATACCAAAGATCACATAGCCAAATTTGCTGAAAAATCAAATGATGGACACTTTATTGGATACTCTTCCTAAGGTAAGGCATATAAAGTATACAATCTCAGAACTAAAGTAGTTGAGGAGTCAACCAATCTGAACTTCATTAAGCACACTCCTAGTGTGAAAGGTTCTGGTCCTGATTGGCTATTTGATCATGACCTTAGTTACCAACTGTTTTAACAAATTTTGTGAAGATGTTTCAGGATCTACACATAACACCTTAACAGGAAACCCTGACCCAAGATTTGAATTGAGAAGACCAAGTGAAAAATTCCTTCAGCTCTAGTGGTAACAAGCCCTGCAGTTGGAAATCCTATCAGCACAACAATGACAAACTCTTCAGCTAATACATCTAAGGTGTCTATAAATTCTAGCACAGAGACAAAGAACTCAAATGAAAGGGTTTCCAATGTAAGAGGAGATGAAGATGGTGAAAGTGATCAAGAATTTCATGATGCTGACAACCTCTCCACTGAAGACAACATTAATGATGTCACACACTCATTGGATCAAGTTTCACTTGATAAGTGTGCTAATGTGGTGGATACTACTCAATCACTAGATCTGAATTTCACAAATTTAGATATGTCAAACCAACTTGCTGTGATTCCTCAACTGAGAATCCATAGGTCCCATCCCACCATAAACATCATTGGAGATGTTGAGACTGGGGTGAGAACAAGAGGAAAAACCCATGACAAAATATTTTGACTATACTCTTGTTTCTTGTCTCAGATTGAGCCAAAGAAACTTGATGAAGCTTTAAAGGATGTAAGTTGGACTGAAGCAATACAGGAGGAACTTCTTCAATCCAAGAGCAAAAGGTTTGGAACCTATGCCCTCTTCCTTATGGGAAGACACCAATAGGTACCAAGTAGGTTTTTAGGAATAAGAAGGATGATAGAGGACTTGTAATTAAGAACAAGGCAAGACTAGTTATTCAAGGGTACACTCAAGAAGAAGGGATTGACTACATAGATGTTTTTGCTCCTATGGTAAGGCTTGAAACTATTATGATATTCCTTGCTTTTGCTACATTCAAGGATTTCAAGGTCTACCAACTTGATGTCAAGTGTGCCCATTTTATATGGAGTGATAAATGAGGAAGTGTATGTCAAGCAACCATTTGGCTTTGCAGATCGAGATCATCCTGATTACATCTGCAAGCTTGACAAATCTCTTTATAGGCTACATCAAGCTCCAAAGAAGCGGTATGAGACATTGTCATAGTACCTTGTTCAACATGGCTACAAGAGGGGTACTATTGACAGCACACTCTTCATCAAAAGAACAGGGAATGACTTGATGCTGGTTCAAGTTTATATAGATGACATCATCTTTGGGTCAAATAATCCAAAGCTATTCAAAGACTTTGAGAAGCTGATAAAGAATAGATTTGAAATGAGTGCCATGGGGGAACTTAATTTATTTCTAAGAATTCAAATGAAGAAGGTTGACAATGGCGTCTTCATAAACCAATCAAAGTATGTGCAAGACGTACTTACTAAATTTCATCTGACTGAGTGCTAGGTTGCTAAGTCACCTATAGCAAGAAATCACACTCTAGGACCTGATCTTAAGGGGGAGTGCGTTGATGAACATTTATAAAGGGCTTCGATTGGGTCTCTTATGTACCTCATAGCCAGCAGTCCTAATATCATGTTTGCCACATGTATATGTGCAAGATATCAAGCCAACCCCAAGATGTCACACCTGGTTGCTATTAAAAGGATTCTAAGATACCTTAAAGGAGCTCCTAAACTGGGACTTTGGTTCCAAAGAATTCTGACTTTAATCTGTATGCCTATATCAAAGGGATGTCAATTCCTTAGTGGAAGGATAGTTTCATGGCAATGCAAGAAACAATCCTGTGTGTCTGCATCAATTGTTGAAGCTGAATACATTACTGCTGCAAGCTGCTATGCTTAAGTACTTTGGATTCAAAATCAGATGTTGGACTATGGATTCAACTTCAAAGAGACTCCCATCCATATAGACAACAATAGTGCTATCTCAATCATAGATAATCCTGTGAAGCACTCAAAGTCAAAACACATCAACATCAGGTATCATTTGACAAGAGATAATTTTAAAAAGGGATTGATAAAACTAGTCAAAGTTAACATAAATAAACAATATGCTGATCTGTTCATAAAAGCATTTGATAAACAGAGATTTAAGTATCTTGCATCAGCTATTAGGATGATTAAACTTGAGTAGATTTTCTTAAATTAATTTCAAGATTATTTTTTCAAATATGTGTGTCTTAAGTTGCCTATATCATCACTCATATAAGCCCAGTTTACCTTGGGAGAAAATTTTTCATAATGATATTCCTTAGAATTTTAAGAATTAACGATATATTTTCTTTCGGAAGACATTAAAGTTGATTTCAGTATAAAATTATGTCTTCAAAACTAATAACTACTTACTAAGAAATTTACCTTCGAAAGAAATTCAGATATATCTTCTGAAGCTTAGATATGCTTCTAAGTACTTATATGTGTTGAAGGATAGTTTTCTTTTGAAAGCAATTAAGTCTCGGAAGCTTTATTCATTCTTTGAATAAAACTTCTGAAGTTTAATATCTTCCAAAACCAAATATATATCTGAAGCAAATTACTCTAAGTATTTTTCTTCCGAAGCAATTCTTGTCAAGCTAAGGAACATCTTCCGAAGTCAAAATTGGCTTCGGAAGTTTTCTCAAAACTTCCGAAGAAAAATTACATTCGGAAGATTTTCTACTTTCAAGATAACTACCTTTTTTGGTACTTTTCCAGAGGTAGGACCGACATCCGAAGTTGAAAGTTTATCCTTTTGCATTAACTTTGTCTCAAATCCTACCATATAAATATCCTTACAACAGTTCCCCCTCTTTCTTCTTCCTCTTCATCTATAAAAGCTTTAACCCTAAATTCACCCACAAACCCTCTTTGTTCTTAGCTTTCTTCACTCTATCAACCCTGAAGTCCAAAACCAACCAGATTTTTCCATGCACCTTTATAGGAAACATAATCAAGTTGTTCTATTATCATTTAAGAAGGATCCTGGTTTCTCAGACGTTTGCCACTTTCTTAGCCAATCATCCTACCTCACCGCACTTATTAATGACCCTCCTTTATATGAAGAACAACTCCTAGAGTTTTAGAGGACATGCCAAGAGGTGATCTTGGATGGTGAGAAGGAACTGTCTGCCACAGTGTAGGGGAAGATAGTTTTCATCACTCCAGCCACAATCAACTCTCATCTAAGGCTGGTTGATAAAGAAGGCGAGCTGTCCTTTCCCAAATCTACTATAAATGAGTCATTCAGGCAAATGGGCTATGAAGGAGACTTCATGTAAGGATCAACACTTTACGAATCAGATTGATCTCGTGATAAGAATGCAGAATGTAATCATCATGAAACAAGATTGAATAAGCAAAGGATGAACACAAGTGTAAATAAACTTTGAATTCTATTGGTCTCTTATTTGAAAGATACAATGTACATGCAAAATCAAGAAATGAGAAAAGCTCTCTAAATTACATCACAAAACAACTATTTATACTAAACTAGAAGTTCTTGCGTAGTTCTCTCGTGACTTCCTAGTTCTCGTGCGAGATTCAGCTTTTTGCACGGCAAATTTAGGTTCTCGCGCAACTTGATCTTCATGATATTGATTTGATTTTCCGAGTCTCTAGGTTCAATCCATACAATCTCCCCCTAGGCTTGGAGAATCAATGCATTTAGAAGTCCACGTCTGGAACCTTGTAACTACCCCCATAAGCATACATCTTGTTGTCCCAGGACTTCGTAACCAACCAAACTATGATGCTATGAAATGAACAGATTCATCATCTGCAATGGGACAAGCCTGCAAACTCATCAAATCTTCTGTTCCAAACTTGAGCAGATCCACAGGGTCGATGATACGGTAGTCTTTGTCAACACAATGGATCAATGCATGACCCCGTATCCTTCACACAACTCCACCAGATGAGCTTTGACAAGCTGTTAACTGGCATAAGAGCATGTATAGGGATCTTCCTAGTGTATCTTGGATGCTTATAGACCTGTATCTTCATTGGCTTGTTAGTATTGGGATCTATATGTGTCTTAACTTCTATCGCTTTGGATTTAGTAGTTTTGAAGTCCTTTGCCTTCAAATCATGTTCCTAATCCAATTTCCCTTTCCATAGTTACTTGGATTGATAAACGGAACACGACCCATAGCATATAAGTCTGAAGCTTGGAGAGTATGGAAGTCATGCTCTTCCTAATAGTACTCTATCGCTCCACTCTTTCTTTTCACTACATACATTTTCTTCTCCACATCGTACACCCAACTAAGAATAGGTTCTAAGTTTCCGTACCTTGTCAAAGGTTTGGAATGTCTTAACGTCTGTACATAAGCTAGCGGAGGAGGAGCTTCAACTGTAAGATCTCCGACATGACGTATAGCACTTTGACTAGTTAAATAAGCAGTCTTATTAGTCCTTTCTTGAGCACTAGACTCCCCAACAATCTCTCCTTCTTCAATCAAAATATCTAAAAATAAGTCCTTAAGACTATTTTCAAACGTGTCTGTGTAGTCTATTGTCTCCTCCAAATCATCAAGCAGACCAAAGTCCTCATCCGATTTTTCAGCAATAATCTTTTGCTAGAATTTGTAAAATTCTTTCTTGTAAGCTTCTTCAATAGCGGGATCTAATGGTGTATAGTCAACTATATCATTGTAACTTGGTCCGGAGACATTAGCAGTACCCAATGATCCAGAAGGACCAGCAACTTAACCCATATCACCGCCCTGATCATCATCATCATCTTTCTTATCATCTTTTTCATCTTTCTCATTATCATCACCATCATCATCTTCATCATCATCATTAACCTCTTCCTCATCACTAAAATCATAATCTACCAAATCTAATTCATCTTCATTATTAGGCTCAGGAATTGGTAAATCATGCTCAGGCTCTACAAACGCCTCGCTAGTGAAAACTACAGGTCGATCCTCTGTAGCAGTAGTAGGAACAGTGGTAGATGGCTCTTGATCAACAACAATAGTCTCTATTGTCAACTCAGACTTTTTGCTTCATTGACATTCTCATATACGACTAGTTCAACTAGTCGCATAACTTTTCGCACACTATGAACTTCTCACACGCGAGAAGTTCAATTTCCTTTATACTTCAAAAATTTTCAGCTTTTCAAAATATATTAATCTTGTTGAACCATTTATTTTGTTATGAGTAAAAGTATGTTTAGCTAAATGTTTACAATTATCTAAAAACCCATAATTTTATAAAATTTTGTAAATCAAAAACAAAGTGTTAACAAAAAAAACAAACACAAGTTGACACACAAATTTGTACTTGCAATATTTTTGAAAATTTTCAAGTATAGGATCATATTTCTTATAAAATCAATTGTTAACATCATCCAGCTTTATTTAAAATAAGACTGGTTAATTTGATTGTCAATATGTTGTGTCCACCTTAAACTTAGACTTCAATACTTACTTGGAAACATATTTTGTGATATTTATCATGTTTAGATTGATTTGTATGAAAGCTGTGAATCTCTCAATCAAAAATCCTATAGAACCCTTATCCATCTTCAAGACACTTTTGAGATTTCAAGTCACCCCAACATGACTTAAACCTTTTACCTCTGATCAGCCTTTTCAGAATTATTTTTCTCTATTATAATATCTATTTAGAGCATAACTAGCCTGAGAAATGTTTCTGAACACAGAATATTAACAAGTTTTAGGACTTATTAACTGCCAGTCGAACTTATGTTTTTGCCATCGCAAGACGTTTAGGACATACATGCCAAGTCGGACTTACATGCCCCATCTTTTGATTTTGCCTCTTGTGGCAAAACATATTCTCAAAGGTAAAAATATTTATCATATCTTTTATTATTATGCTCATTGGCATCTTTTATTCCTACATGGCCTTTTGGCATCTTTTTGCTCTTTTTGTTAATATTTATTTTCTCTTTTTGTCTTTGCTTTTCATATCTTTTTCTTCTTTTGATATTTATATATACATATTTCTTCTTAAAAGACACTAAATCAGATAGTAACTGGCTTGAGTATGACTAGACTATAACTCTAAGTCTATTTTAGCATGGAATCAGTGTTACCACAAAACCTGTTAGGTCTAGATCTTTTATATAGGTTTAGATAATGAATCACTTCTTGTAATAAACTTCTGTAATTCTTTATCATTTTATAATGCATGAAATATATGTTAACCCAAATATTATTTGTGTTGATTTTATGTGATTGCAGGAAAACATCATACTTGGTCAATTTGGAAAAATTGACAACGTACAAGAACAACTGCGGATGAACAATTTTGTTCTTCCGTAGATGTTCTCTGGAGCATATCTGAACAAATGATGTGCATCCCCAGATTTCCTGCGGAAGCTCAACATCTACTGAAGAACAAGTTCTGAAGTCAAGTTGCTGCTGCTGCGGAAGAAAGGAATTTGCTCCTGAGGATGAAGTTCAAGAATAAAGGACCAAATTCCTACGGAAGACCAAATTCCTACGGAAGACCAACTTCCTACGGAAGAACAACTTGCATGAGCACTCATCAAGTACCAACACATGATCATCAAGTAGCTGTCTGAAGTGATGTCATCAAGTCAACATCTACGGAAGACTTGCTTTCTGTCAGAGGACTTAGGATGTCATATTAGGAATGTTATAGCTGTAGCCTTCACAAATAGGAAAGTTACAGTTTCCATTGTAAACCGTAAATCCCTTTGACTATAAATATAAGGCAAGGATGCACTCATTAGGGATATACAAGACATACGCTATTGATAGTCGATTCATAAGTAATCGATAGCATTCAATATGTGATTGAATACGTGATTAAGAGATATCGATACTAAAATAGTGAGTCACTTATTCATAGAAATATCAATCAATCATTCAATCAATATAGCAAAACATAACAAAACATCAAGAACATCATTGGAGATCAAAAGATCACCAAAGCATCATTAGTCATTGTAATCGATTTTGTATCAATGAAAAACAATTGAAACAATCTTTTGTTGCATTATATTGTTCTGTTTTCAATTTATTTTATACTTTGTTAGTCGATTTTAATTTCACAAACAATTAAATTAAAAATCAAATATTGATAATTCCTGAGCCAACAGTTGTAGAAAGTAAGGATATGCACAAAGGAAAAGAAAAACTTATCAGGGAGCCAAGGGATGTAATCTCCAACAAAATCTAGCCTCTGGGAACCGCTATGAGAGAACTAATTGAAAAAAAATCTTCACTGATCCAAGTTTTTGAGCACATGACCACCCCAAGATCAGAAGAAGAAAACAAAATTATAACATGGAAGTTTGATTCTGAATGGGATTGTACTGTGATAAAGAGATCATCTGGGATGGTGCAATATTTTCATTGGATGGAGACAATCCTATCACTCCTAGATGCAGACCTGTATTCTTTGCAAAACATCCCTATCATCAATTACCAATCAGTCCAAGGGGAAGATATTTTTCTCTGCTGATTGCAAAACTCAAAACAAGTTTAAAGGTGATGTGTTAAAGGAAGCAAAGAGAGAAGATGCTAAACACAATCAAAGAAGACAGAGGCAGAAAAGATCTCATTCCAGCTCATCTCACTTAGTTGATGATGAATTTTTAAGAAGAGTTGGATATGAAGACAAAACTTCAGCATATGTAAAGAGCATTGAAGGAAATCAAAACTCATTCCCTATCACGAAATGGGGATATGAGGAGAGAACAAAAGAGCTTGTGTTACAAAGGAATGATCCTCAGAAGAAAGCTTCTAGCCTAAGACGACCCAATAGAGATCAAACTCCTTCATCCCAGCTACACATCCTATCTCCATGATAAGTATTTTCCAAAACTGAATGACAAAGTAGCTCAAGATGACTTATGCTTATATGTCCATATTATCTAAGTGATTGACAAGCTGCATGCTAAAGCTGACAAAAGAAGAAGATTTGAAGCAGGTTAACTTATGGGATCTGACATTCCATCAATCATTGAGCTCAGAATGATAGAACAAGATGAATTGGAAGTGGTTTCTCATAACAGTGTAGTGGCAACACTGACCACTGAAGAGAACATCCTTGGACTGAATTTCAAAACATTAAAGAAAATGAATAGAATGAAGATCAAGTGTTTATATGATGATCAAAAGAATGCAATTGAATACTTCAACACAAGAATTTTGAGAAGAGTTCAAGAATTAAGAGCTTTGAACCGATGATTACAATAATCTAAACCTAAGGGGGAGTATTGTTAGGTCTATATCTTTTGTATAGGTTGAGATGATGAATCACTTCGTGTAATGAACTTCTGTAATTCTTTCTCATTTTATAATGCATGAAATATATGTTAACCTAAATATTATTTGCGTTGATTTTATGTGATTGCAGGAAAACATCATACTTGGTCAATTTGGAAAAATTGACGAAGTACAAGAACAACTGCGGATGAACAATTTTGTTCTTTCGTAGATGTTCTCTAGAGCATATCTAAACAAGTGATGTGCATCCGTATATCTCCAGCGGAAGCTCAACATCTACTGAAGAACAAGTTCTAAAGTCAAGTTGCTGCTGCTGCGGAAGAAGGGAGTTTGCTCCAGAGGATGAAGTTCAAGAATAAAGGACCAAATTCCTACGAAAGATCAAATTCCTACGGAGGACCAAATTCCTATGGAAGACCAACTTCCTATGGAAGAACAACTTGCATGAGCACTCATCAAGTACCAACACATGATCATCAAGTAGCTTCCTGAAGTGATATTATCAAGTCAATATCTACGGAAGACTTGCTTTCTGTCAGATGACTTAGGATGTCATATTAGAAATGTTACAGTTGTAGCCTTCATAAATAGGAAAGTTACAGTTTCCATTGTAAACCGTAAATCCCTCTAACTATAAATATAAGGCAAGGATGCACTCATTAGGGATATACAAGACATACGCTATTGATAGTCGATTCATAAGTAATCGATAGCATTCAATAGGTGATTGAATATGTGATTGAGAGATATCGATACTAAAATAGTGAGTCACTTATTCATAGAAATGATATCAATCAATCATTCAATCAATATAGCAAAACATAACAAAACATCAAGAACATCATTGGAGATCAAAAGATCACCAAAGCATTTGTAGTCATTGTAATCGATTTTGTATCAATGAAAAACAATTGAAACAATCTTTTGTTGAATTATATTGTTCTGTTTTCAATTTGTTTTATACTTTGTTAGTCAATTTCAGTTTCAGAAATAATTAAATTAAAAATCAAATATTGATAATTCTACGATCTTTATTGGTTAAATCAAACTGATAATTCCTGATTCGATCCTTGGATTCATAAAACCTTGATGAGTAATCCACTTCAGTCAAAGAATTTACTTCAGTATATCACAAATCATAGTGCTTTTTGGTTTTGAAAGTCAAGCCTATCAATATATCAAACATAATCCAAGTCAGTTTCTTTTAAGCCTTAGGATGTAATGTATCAAAATCAAAAAATATACTATCATTTCCTATAAATCCTTGAAATTTTTTATTTTCTCAATGAGTTAAACAAAATCTTTTTGCAAATTTTCTTTACTCTCCCTAAGATGAAAAATCTTTTTTTCGAAACATTTTCATATTTTCTCCCCCTAAAAATATGATTTTATAAAAGGAAAATAACAATTTTAACTAAAATGAAGAAAAAAATTTTTTTAAAGGGTTTATGGATAATCATTAACCAAAATTAATCATTTCCAGAGATTGGACCAAAAAATCGAATTGGGAATGATCAAACGCCATAGTAAACAAATCAGCAATGTTGACATCTGATGAGACTAATTCCAAATGGATAAGTTTTCGACCAAAACAGTCAGGGATAAAGTGCATGCTGATATCGATGTGTTTTGTTTTCGAATGTTGGATCGAATTCTTCACTATGTTTAACACTGTAGTGTTGTCACACCAAATTTTTGTGTTATAGATACTAAAACCATAATCAAGAAGTTGTTGCTGAATCCAAACAATCTAAGAACAACAACTTGATGCAGCCATATATCCAGCCTCTGCAGTGGATGTGGATACCGTTTGTTGTTTCTTGTATTGCCGAGAAATCAACGCGTTTCCTAGAAACTGATCGCCACCATTTGTGGATTTCATGTCCAAGTTACATCCTATATAATCACTGTCAGTATAAGCATATAAATTGAAATCGGAAGTCTTAGGATACCACATGCCAAGTGTTTGTTGACCCTTG
The DNA here is from genome assembly GCA_025506505.1 of Flaveria sonorensis. Lineage (NCBI taxonomy): Eukaryota > Viridiplantae > Streptophyta > Magnoliopsida > Asterales > Asteraceae > Flaveria > Flaveria sonorensis. The sequence continues at coordinate 37,211,746 of CM046433.1, forward strand.
AAGTATTTGAAAATCCGCTTGAAAGCTTTCATGTGAGATTCCTTCGGATTACTTTGATAACGTGCACACTGACAGATAGAAAACATGATGTCTGGTCTACTGGTAGTGAGATACATCAGAGATCCAATCATTGATCGATACAATGTTGATCAACGTCTTCACCCATGCGATCAGGAGTTAAAGTAGGACGATTCATTCAAGTAGGAGGAATCTTGGAGTTCTGAAATTTGTATTTGTCCAGAATACTATGAACATATTTTTCTTGATGTATTAGTATACCCTTATCATCTTGTTTGACTAGTATACCCAAGAAAAATGACATTTCCCCAAGAGAAATCATCTCAAATTTCTTTTTCATCATAGCTTCAAATTCCTTGCACAAATCATCATTGGTAGATCCAAAGATAATGTCATCGACATATACTTGAACAAGAATAAGATCATCACCAGTCTTCCATAAAAATAAAGTTTGATCAATAGCACCCTGTGTCTAACTTATAAACATAATCTGGATGATCTGGATCTTCAAAACCAGGTGGTTGACAAACATAGGTTTCTTCTTTCATCTCACCATACAAGAATACAGTTTTGACATCCATTTGATACACAGTGAAGTTCTTGTATGAAGTATAAGCTAGAAAAATTTGTATAGCTTCTAGTCTTGCAACTGAAGCATATACTTCTTCATAATCAAGTTTTTCAACCTGATAGAATCCATGAACAGCAAATCTAAACTTGTTGCAAACAATCATATTCTTTTAATCCATGATGTTTTTGAATATCCATTACTAATCGGCAACTTACACTTTGGAAGTTCACACAGATGCCACACATATAGCTTCTTGAATTGTATCGGTTCGTCTTGTATAGCCACAACCTAACTGTTTTCCTTTAATGTCATCTCAATGTTCTTTGGCATAATTTGAGAAATGAAGCATGAATACAAGCATGTATTTATAGCACCAGATTGACTTCGAGTTTGGACACCTTGTGATAATAGACCAATGATTGCTTCAGTTGGATGCTTCATATGAATTCTCACCTGAGGAATTGTATCTTCAGAAATAGCTTCATCTAAATTAGACATCTGACTCACTGGTTCTTCAACATTGACTCCTCCTTCTGGTTGATACACAATATCTTCCTCTTGATGAATATCATTATCAACAGATAAATCTTCAAATGGAACTTGAGTAGAAGAGGAACTCTGATCAGAAACCTATGGAGCTTGTTCAACAACTGGATCAGAATGAGGCATTTCAGATTCAAAAGCAGATTGTGGAATAGTTGAAACATTTGAAGAAGAGGGTATGTCAAAAGATCTTCCTGTAGCTGAAGATGACATAGGTCCAACATCATCAGTAAAAATATCTTGAATTGATGACGACAAAGGTGGATTAGCTATAGAAACAACAGAAGATCAATTAAAAGTTTCAAACAATGAAGCATAATCATATATCGTGAAGGAGGAGAACCTACATCTGTTTTGTTAGATTCATGCCAATCTATATCAAATAACTCAATTATTTGTTTAGACCTTTTATTATAAACCCAGTATGCAACTTTGTTGGCTGAATATCCAACAAAATAACATTCATCAGCTTTTTGATCAAATCTTGATTTAGAATCAAAAGTGTTTAACAAAGTACAACAATATCCAAACATTTTAAAATATTTGACTTTGGGTTTTTGTTTGAAAAAGATTTCATAAGGAGTCATATTTTGTTGTTTGTTGAGTAACACATGATTCTGAACAAAACATGCAGTGTTAACAAACTTCAGCCCAAAAGAATGACGATAATTTAGCTGCTAATAACATTATTCTGGCAGCTTCAATTAAAGTTCTATTTTGTCTTTTAGCAACTCTATTTTGTTGTGGAGTTCCCGTGGAACTTAATTATCTAGCTATCCCCTTAGTATCACAAAATTCATTCAGAGTATGGTTGCAAAACTCTGTTCCATTATCACTTCGAATGCACTTGATGGTTTTGTCTGTCTGATTCTCCATTAGGGTCATGAACTTTATCAACAAATAAGGAGTCTCATCTTTGATTGCTAAAAAGAAAACCCATGTAAATCTAGAGAAATCATCAGTAATAACCAAGCAGTATGCATGACGTCCTAAACTCAAAACATTAACTGGACCAAATAAATCAATGTGTAACAGTTGAAGGATGGATTCAATATTGGTATGAGCAACTGGTTTATAAGGAAGTTTATGTTGTTTACCTTTTGAACATGATAGACAATGTTCAGTAAGTTGAAATTCTTTCAATTGTAGGCCTACAACATGTTTCCTCTAACCAACTTGTTCATATTTTTGATGTTTACATGGCCAAGACGATGATGCCATAACAATGAATCACTTTTCGAGGCTTTAGATAACAAACAAGACATAGTTATAAATGAATATGAACCATTCATGTCAAGTAAGTATGTGTCTTTGTCTCTCATTGTTCTCAACAAAATCCATTCATCGGGAACTACAAATCCAGGTTTTAGAATGAGACATTCTTTATCAGTGAAATGGGTTGAATACTTTTTGTCACAAATTTGAGAGACGCTTAACAAATTATGTTTAAGTTCCTCAACAAAATTGATATTTTCAAAACTTAACACATCATTAGACACTGTACCTTTCTTTGTAATCTTACCACCTTTATCTCCTACAAATATAACATAACCTCCATTCTAAGGTTGTATGTGTTTAACAGAGATATATTACCAGTCATGTGCCTTGAACAACCACTGTCAACAAGCCAAACACTATTGATAACTTGCCTTGGTTGTTCCTACACATATGAATGAATTTATTCATGTTTAGAAACCCAAGCCATGGTTGACTTGAGCACTTTGTTTTCATCTAAATATGATACAAACTTTAATATCATATCTTTTTTATCAATAAAAATAGAATTTTCAACAATATTAGGCTCAGATTGTTTTTCTTTTATTTTCCACTTTTGAATTGGTTTGATCAGTGTAACCATTTTCCTTAAAGTGGTCTAAATTGGAGTAGAATTGCTATCATCAACAAGTGAAGCTTTCTTGTTTGAAATTTCTTTATTGAAATCTGTTTTGATTTGATCATTTCTTTAATCAATAAAAGAATTTGACTGATATGTATTCCTTTTGAATTTGGCATTTAAATAGAATTTTTTATATTATTTGAAATTGAATTGTGAAATCTTTGTTTGCTAGACAATGGATGTTGATGATGGCAATATCTAACCCTATGATTTGGCTTGCCACATGCAAAACAACACATTCTATGATATGTATTTGATGCTCGTGTATTTCGCACAAATTGTTTATGACAACTTCCATAGTTATCATAGAATCTGGCTTTAGTATTTCTTTGGCCTTGTGATTCTTTAATAGTCTCTATTTTCTTTCTTTTATTAAGGATTGTTCTAGATGATTTTGAAAGAATTAAGATATCTTTCCTAACTTTTTTATTCATATCTGAAGCCGATGAGGCATGAACTGTTGCTTTAACCTTTAGAGTTGAAGGTACTAGAATGGGACAAGTGTCTTTGACACCTGATCTACAAACAACTTGTTTCACAAAGTTAGCAACAATAGGATACTTATTTTTAAAGAAACTGGCATTGGTTTCTTTAAAAATGTGATCTTCCTTATCAATTTTGCCTTTTGAAACAAGTTTGTTCTTGAAATTAGTTTTCAAGTCAGATACTGAGTTATGACTCTTTTTCTTTCATTTTACTTCAAATCTATCTTTGATTTCAGTTTCTTTTATTTATTAGACATTTGTGAACAAACATTTGGAGAAATAAAAACATCTGAAAGTTCATTGATAATTGATGATGTGTTACAAGAAGATTTTTTATTACAACTTTTATTTTCCTTAAAATTTATTTCATCATCACTTTCCGAGTCTTCAAATAGCCTTTCTTTCTTCAAACTTTATGCAAAAGAATTGTCATGATTAATTTTAATTTTAGTTTTTATGACAGAGTCAATAGTTAGTGAAACATTGACAGGAGGTATTAAGTCTGACTTTGGTTGAAAACCTAATCCATAGGTCTATTCATCTAGAGTGATAATTGAGGAAGGTAAACATGTATAATCATGATTAATTGGTGGTGCTATGTTAGAATATCTAACTCCACTTTTACAACCATTAATTGTCTGAGTCATTTGAGACTTGATTATACCTTTAAACATATTTGAGGACAGCTCAAATTTTTCAACAGTCAATTTTACAGATAAGAATTCACTGTTAAGTTTATTGATTTCTAAATATAGTTCATTGTTACATGTTGTCAAATCTTTTATGTTACAATCTTTATCATGAAGATTCAATTTTTATTGATAAATCAATTTGTTTAATCCTTCTATCTTTTCTTTAAAAAATTTCTCATCATTTTTATATTTACAAGCTTGATATTGAAGTTTTTCAACTTCTAAAATCAAGCGTTTGTTGTGAACTCTGTATCTTTGAACCTTTTCTATACATGTATTTGAACAAAGATTAGTATGTACCTCTTCAGTCTTTTCTTGCTTGTTCTTCTCTACAGGTATGACATTTACCATGAAAGCTTTCAGTTCCTTCTTTTCTTCTACTTTGGGTGCCAGAGTAATCTTAACAGCATTGACAGTGTCATCACAAGCTGTTGTCGGAGTTTCCTCAACACCATTCACAGTCTTTTCATCTTTAGCTGGAGTAAAATCAACAGCTTCTTCTTCAACTTCTTTCTTTCGTTCTACAGTCACTTTTAATTAAGCAGGAGTAATCTCAACAGCTTCTTCTTTTAGCACCTTTTCAACATTCTCACAAACTTCTTCAGTAAAGATTCCTTTCATCAGATTATCAGATACAAACTCAGCAAGTATATTCTCATCAACACTTTCTTCAACAGTTTGAATTTCAGTTAACAAAGCAGTAGACAGTTTGATATCTAGAATCTCCATCTAGTCTGACCAATCATATTCTTCATTTGTCTGAGAAACCAGGGCGTTTTTGTTTGAAGTACTTGCTTTATCTTCTTTTTATTCAACCTCAACAGTCACCATCTTCTTTCCACTATCAGTTTAATTTGATCTTCTCTTGCAAAGTGGCCAGGTTTGTCATAGTTATAACATCTTAAACTTGATTTATCAAACCCAATCTTGCTTGAGTTGTTTAGACCAAACATCTTCCTTCCCGTTCTTCTTGCAAAATTTTTCGCCCGATACACCACCAGCCATCTGATACTTGATATCATTTTTCTCAACATCATCAGGATTAACTTGTTGTAAGTCATCAACTAAGATGTTGGGTGCACTAAGTCTTCCATCTATGAAAGCTTTGTAGTTGTTCATGAAAGTGGTGAATAGAGCCAGATGATCTTCAGCTATTTGAATAGTTTGCTTGGTTGGATTGGAATTTACAACAAAGGCTTGTTGTGTGGGTTGAGACGACCGACTTTGTGGATAGGTTTGAGGTTGAGATTGAGGTTGCCTTGGAGTGAATGGACTTTGATTGGAAGCTTGAAACTGTGGCATGGATAGATCCTTGACATTTGGGTTAATAGAGTTGGCTGCTCCCTGTTGACACAACTAGGAATAGCTGACATAGTAATTGGGATTACTAGCCATTTTTGCATATAATGTAGATGCTTCAACTCTTATAGTGTTGATGCAATTAGCAGCTCTCTACTTGTCATCCATTTCATATGACTTAATGGTTGAGATGAGATCGCTGAGGAACAAGGTGAACAAATCCTTGGTTCTTTTGATAGTAGTGTAGTTATTGTTCCAACTGTATGGTAACGAGTTCAATAGCTTCTTGTTTACTAAAATATTATCCAAGGTAATTCATGCACTCTTCATTTTTGTTATCAGCTTAACAAACCTGGACATTTGAGCCTCTAACATTTCACCAAGTACATGGTTAAACATATTAAACTCTTGGTTCAACATGTCCTTTTGGCTTTCCCTCATATCCATATTACCCATTATCTGCTCCTCCATCGCATCCCACAAATCATTAGCTTTTCTGTAATCCTTGAATTTTTGTGCAATTTCAGTAGTAAGTGCCATGGTAATGGTAGCATATGCTTTGTTAACAAGCTCAAGTTTCTTCAAGTCTTCCTCATCCCAGAGGTGTTCTGGTTTAGGCACCAACTCTCCCTTATAATTTTTATACACAGGAATATATAGACCTTGTTTGATTGACCGCATCATCCAAGTCTTAGTGTAAATAGCATGATTCTCGAAATGATAAACCCAGTCAGGATAATCTTCTTCGCTGAGAAGTCTAGGGGGTTTTGTGCTTGTGCCAATCTCATTGTTGAGGTTGAGGGTAGCAGTGATGTGCTTTAGATTAGCCATCTTGAAAATCAGGAATCAAACTTTTCAAAATCTTTCAAACTTGAAGTTTTCGCATGAAGATTAGAGTTCTCGCATGAACAAACACCAAACTATTAGCGCGGTTAGTTTTCTAACTAAATTTTGCGAAAAGTAAACTTCTTGCGCGAAAGGAATCTTTTGTAACAAACTTCTCAACAAACTTTTGCAAATCACCAACTTCTCGCACGAGTAAAGAGCTTTTCGTGTGCGGTTAGCAAGTTTTTGCTTGTTCTATATTCATTCCAATTTCGATGATTCCAACTTCATCTTTCACCAGTTTGTTCTAAATTGATTAATTAAGCCTTAAATTACTGATTTAGGTTCAAATTTTGATCCTAAGTGTCTCTAATTGATTCAAATTAGCTTGTTTAATCACATTAACATCATCAAATCTTTAATAAGCAACATAATATCATTCAAAATCTTCAAAAGTGATCAAAAATAGATGAAAACAATTAGATCTTCAATGAAATCCAAATTGGAGCTCAAGAAACACTTCAAAAACACTCTTCAATCTTCAAATCAATTGATCTAGAGCATACCAAGCTCTGATACCAATTTTAAGGATCAACACTTTATTAATCAGATCGATCTCATGATAAGAATGCGAAATGTAATCATCACGGAAAAAAGATTGAATAAGCAAAGGATGAACATAAGTGTAAATAAACTTCAAATTTTATTGCTCTCTGATTTGAAAGATACAATGTACATGCAAAATTAGGAAATGACAAAAGCTCTCTAAATTACATCACAAAACAAGTATTTATACTAAACTAGAAGTTCTCGCGTATTTCTCGCGTGACTTCCTACTTCTCGCGCGAGATGCAGCTTCTCGCGTGGAAACTTTAGGTTCTCTCGCGGAAACTTTAGGTTCTCGCATGACTTGATCTTCATAATCTTGATTTGATTTTCCAAGCCTCTAGGTTCAATCACTTCATAGTCAGAACCTTCAAAAAAGGTAAGGTCTCCTACCAGTGGAAGTACCTCCTCCATGTTATTATTCACTCATTATCTAACAAACATGGAGGATAGGACTAGATTCCTAAGGACTTATCCTACATAGTCCATGGAATGGTTCAAGGGGTCAAGTTCAAGTACTCCTAGTTTGTGTATACAAACTTTTTGCAAACTTGGACTCCTTAGAGTACTACCATGTTCCCTAGATATGTTCAACACATTCTTAACTATGAACTGGGCTCAGAGTTAAGGAGGCAGGTGCTACTCTTAAATTAGGGCAGATGAAGTCCGACATCTTTAAAATCATAAGAAAGACCACTGTTGGCTTCACAAAGGTAGAAATAGCCCTGGTCCTAAAAATGTGAGAGCCCATTGCTCAAGGTGACAACTTGACAGCACCAGTCAGTGTTGAACCCATACCTTCTACATCTGCACGACCCACACAGCCTGAAATAACCATCACCTACTCAAGAAAAAACAAACAAACCCCTGCTTAGTCTATTCAGATTAAGTAGGCCCCTATACAAACACCCATGCAGGAGGTAGTGGAACTAAGAGCTCCCACTTCCGTTGAGGAGAAACTACTCCCTTTACTTCATAGATCAGTGCTAAGGTTCCTCATGCTCAGCCCTGAGTCTCAAAACTCAAGTGATCAACCTTCAGGGGAAAGCTACCATCCCCAGCCGTTAGACCTAAACCAACCTATCTTTGACCTCCAATTCTATGATGATGAGGATATAGGTTTTAGTGAGTACCATGAGTCTCTCTCATCCTTCCCTATTTAAGGAGAGATGAGTGCTCCTGAATCATCCATATCTAGCCCACATCATCCACCCCTAACTAAGGTGGACTTCCTTGAACATGTTCGGGAAGTCCATATGGAAGAGGCTCTCACTTTTGCAAGTGATTATATCATTAAGACCTCAACCATGGTAACCCAGAACATTGACACGTCTCTTGAAGTTGTCATGGTGCATGGGAAATCCAATAGCTAAGAACCACAAGCTGGTGGTAAGGAAGAAGACTTTGGTCCTATTCTCTCATCCCCCCATGATTCTTCTTATGAAGATGAGGGGAGTCTGCAACTAAAGGTGCAAAAACTATCAAAAACTTGCACCTATTTAGTTTCAAAGGTAAGTCATTTGGAATCTCAGGTGGCTACCTTGCAAAGACTGGTCATTGATCAGCAACTTGAGATCACCGATCTCAAGAGCATGTTAGCTAGGAGACCTGTCAGGCGAACTCAACCAGGTCCACAAGAACCTGTGGTTGTGGTGGACCTAACCCTTAGCTCCCCTGTGCAAGAGGGTGATGCTACAAAAAAGGGGGAGAAAGTCTCACCTGCAATAATAGAACCTGGGAGTTTTGCCCAAAGTATTGAGATAGAGGCCTCACAGTTCTCACTTGCAGTTGTCCAAACTCAACAACCTCCTCGGGCCCATATTGATATGAATGCCTGATTCAAAGCCTATTTAAGGAGGGCATACCAAGTTTATGTCTACTCCATCCTACCCTACTAACAATCCAATAGTAGGATGGAGGTATGATGCTGATAGAAGAGCCCTGGTACTCTTTAGATCTCAAGGGCAATAAGAAGTCTTCAATTTTCAAACCCTGTGATACAATGAAAGCTTTTTTCTGATTGACCTGCCACTTGCCAACCCAAGTCAAACAGGAAAGTTGAAAGGTTAGCTGAGAGGATTCAAAAAAGGTGGTTGAAGAGTTCAGAAGAAGAACTTACCTATATAGACAGAGGCTAGCAGGCAAAACTATTAGTCAACTAGATACTAAGGCAGACCCTAAAATTAGCTTCAAAGGGTAAACCTTAGTTAAAGGCCCAGTAGTTGAACCTGTGAACCTTGAGACAGGAACTGCTTCAGCACCCAATACCCTCAGTGAGGCACTAGCTGGTGAAGGTGTGTCACATCCTCTCCCTGGCCAGAGCTCAAGTGCTACACCAAGTAATGAAAGCCAAAGCTCTCTCCCTGAGTTAGATAGGCCAATGACTGACAAAGGGAAGAGGATCATGACCTTTGAGGAGATTGAGGAGGAGAAAAGGGAGAGGAAGAGGAAGGCAAGGGGAGAGAGAACAAGTGAGACCCCAAGCTTTATGGAAGCTGCAATCAAGGCTGCCCCAAGGCCAAACACTCAGGAGGATGAGTTAAGGGCAACCAGATTGAACTACTTAGGGTCTAGGAACTACAACATAGATGAAATCATCTCTCTTCCCTTGGATGAACTTAATGAACTAGCTGACATTAGAGTGTCTAAAAAGAGGAAGGAAGCTAAGGCTGTAGAGTTGCTACTCAAAATTAAGGAAGAAATAAAAAGAAAAAGACTTTATAAAGCTCGTACCCTCTCCCAAGTTCAAGAAAGCCCTAAAGCAGAGGCTATGGCTGTTGAACAAGAAACTCGGGTAGGTAGGGAACAAGATTGGTAAAACATGATAACCTACCTGAGTGCCATAGGCCTTTATCAGGCAACAGACCTACTTCCCTTGTCATATGAATACATAGAATTTGAGTACCTCAAGCAGCTTGAGCAAGAAGTGCTGAAAGAACAAAAAACTGCTAAGAGGAAGATGAGGTAAGAGGCTACTAAGTCACGAGCCACCATCCAAGCCAATCAGAAGAAGTCTGCAGACAGACTAAAGAAGGTGAGCTTTTTGAAGCTGTATGGGTTCTCCGGAAGGATACTTGGTCCAATGTCTCTATCCGCTATGGATGAGCACATTAGAGTGATCAAGTAGAAGATAAAGAAGAGTGAGCTGGTTGACTTGCATTCTCCATCAAGTTAGGCTGCACCTAAAGCTGAGGTCAAGGTTGAACCATAGTAGACAACTCAACCTGGACCTAGTGTTGTATCTCAACAAGCTTCATCTTCTGACCCATAGCAGGGCCCTGATCCTTCTCCTTCTGAACCTGTGAAGGAAAAGGACCCAACTAAAAAGGACAAAGAAGGAAAATCTAGTACTCAAGACCAACCTCCTTAGTTAAAATACAGAAAGAGGAAGAGGATGGCCATAAGGAGGGACAAGAAGAAAAAGAAGAAGAAGTCCAAGGCATCCATCTCTGCACCTCAAGATGGGTCAAAACATCTTGAGGGTGATCAAGAAGAGGCTGCTCAACCAACTCCACTTAATGTAGAGCCTCTTGCTGCTGAGAGAGCCATCTTGGCTTGGGCCTTTTCTACCAACCCAGACAGATGGTATGTTACTAGGGATCAAGTGGGTCAATATGTGTTCTACTCGCATGAGAAAATACTTTGAGAGTTTGAGTAATCCTGACTAACTGATGATAAAGGGAATGGTCTTGATCTGATGAGGACTGTCAACAGATAAAGATCAAGACTCAAAATTATCCTTCAGTTTTGGTAGCATCAGCAAAGGGGGAGTTTGTAAGAGTTATACTTAGAGGCTGATACAACCAAAGCTCTCTTAGCATATACATGTGAAGTACAAGGAAAGTTACTTCAGATGATTTGATACAACTTAATGAAATTCACTAAGTATCAAATCTTTTGAAGCCAAAATACCAATTCTTTCAAAGCCAAAGATGAAGTCTTCTAAAGCTTCAAGACAAAGTCTTCCAAAGCCAAGAGACTGATTACTTTTGAAGACAGAGAAATTCTCAAACTACTGCTTCATGAGATCCTTCTTGTTTTCCTTGGCTTCCTCATACCCTTCATACATAAGCTTTAGTGCATCCAAGAGCTGCTTTGCAGTTTTGCACTTCTTGAAGCCTCTATAGATAGAGTTGGGAAGAGCAGTTTGTAGACTGGTCATGGCCTTCTAATCTATATCAATCTTCTTCCAATCTTCCTAAGCATAGTTAGCCATTTCCTTTGGAATCATCCTACCACCAGTAGTAGCTGAAGTGGTGCTTGGATGTGAGGTCCTGAGACAACAGATCTCCACATCCTCCTGTCTTGAGACTTAATGAAGCCTTCCATTCTTTGGCACCAAGTATCAAAGTCATTGGGAGTGATCGGTAAAGATTTGGTCATGGTATCGGTTTCCATGTTAGCCATAGTGAGAGCTAACATTTGAGCTGGTAAGTGTTTTGTAAAACTTAAGAGATTTAAGATGGAGAGATCTTACAATCAAGAGCCTAAAATGCTCTAATACCAATTGCTGGACCGGTTAAAGGTGATGCAATAGTTTCATAAGGTTGGAGAGATCAAGCACTTAATAGATCAAATAGGGAACCGGCAAATGAAACAAAGAACAAGAGTAAAGAACACAAGAAGAACACAAGTAATGGTTTTCAAGAATGATGTATATTACTCTCAAGTGTTTTACAATTTTCACAAGGCTTAGTCCTAAGGACTGGTACATTAGATACTTTATACTGCATCCTACAACCGACCATAATTTAAAAGCCAGCTAGTACACTAATCTAGACAACAAGATCAATGTAAAGTCAAAAGACAGATTGCCTTTTGACTAGTGACTATGACATATCATAGCTCACATCCTTATCTAATACAAAAAGGATATAAGTACAAAAGTATAAAGTTATAGACTCCAATACCTTAATCTACGATTGACAAAAGTATGGAGATATCACCAACTTGTATAAGTTGGTAAGTCTTCAGAGGTGGCAGTGAAAAGTGGTTCAGCTTTTGTCAAAAGCATGTCAGAGAAAGCATGTCTTCTTTGTCTTTGGAAGAAATCAGTTTCTTGGCTTCGGAAGACTTTGTGCTGAAGCTTCGAAAGACTTCATATTTGGCTTCGGAAGAATTGGTCTTTGGATTCGAAAGATTTGACACTTAGTGAATTTCTTTATGCAATTGTCAAATCTTTCAAAGTAACTTTCTTTATACTTTAGAATGCTTGTTGAGAGAAATTTGATTTGCATCAGCCTCTAAGGTAACTCTTACACATTCTTTTCTTCATCAGTTGGTCTGGATTCTTTAGACACTCAAAGTACCTCCTTATATCAAAAAGATCATGCAGAGGAAGATCAAGCATATTTTGACAAAACTATATGTCTTGACCTCCTTGATCTCTTATGACATACCATCTGTTTGGGTTTTGAGAGTAAACCCAGGACAAGATGGGTCTCTTAGCAGCAAGAAGCTCTACTTGTAGTGGAGTTAGTTGAGCAGCCTCTTCTTGTTCACCCTTAGGATGTTCTGACTCATCCTGAGGTACAAAGATGGATGCCTTGGACTTCTTCTTCTTCTTTAAGTCCCTTCTTATGGCCATCCTCTTCCTCTTTCTATACCTCAACTGAGAAGGTTGGTTTTAAGTACCAGGTCTTCCTTCTTTATCCTTCTTAGTTGGGTCCTTCCCCTTCACATGTTCAGAAAAAGCAGGTTTAGAACCCTGTTATAGGTTAAAAGATAAAGATGGTTGTGATTCAACACTAGGTCCAGGTTATGATGTCTCTTGGGGTTCAACCTTAACCTCAGCTTCAGGTGCAACCTGACTTGGTGGAGAATACAAGTCTACCAGCTCACCCCTCTTGATCTTCTACTTGATCACCCTTATATGCTCAGCTATTGTGGATAGAGACATAGGACCAGACATCCTTAGGGAGAACCCATCCAGCTTCAAGAAGCTCACCATCTTCATTCTATCTTTAGACTTCTTTAGGTTAGCTTTGATGGTGGCTCTTGACTTAGCAGCTTCCTCCTTCATCTTCTACTTAGTAGCTTTCTTTTCTTTTCAGATTTCTTGCTCTAGCTACTTAAGGTATTCAAACTCTATGTAATCATAAGATAGAGGGAGTAGAGCTACTGCCTGATAGAGACATGTGGCACTTAAGTAGGTTATCATCTTTTGTCTGTCTTGTTCCCTACCAACTTGAGTTTCTTGCTAAACAGCCACAGTCTCCACTTTAGGACTTTCTTGAGTTTCTTGTTCAACAGCCATAGTCTCCAGTTTTCTTCTCTTTCTTTCTTCTTTAATCTTGAGGAGCAATTCAACAACCTCAGCCTCTTTCCTCTCTTTTGACACTTCAGTGTCAGCCAGCTTATTCAATTCTTCAAAGGTAAGCGAGATTATTTCATCAATGTTGTAGTTCCTAGACCCCAGATAATTCCATCTGGCTGTCCTTAACTCATCTTCCTGAGTATTTGGCCTAGGGCAGCCCTAATTGTAGCTTGTATGAAGCTGGGGGTCTCTCTCATCCTCTCTTTCCTTGCCTTCATCTTCCTCTCCTATTTCTCCTCCTCAATCTCCTCAGAGGTTAGAATCCTCTTTCCTTTGTTAAGCACTGGCTTGTGTGACTTAGGGAGGAGAAAGCTTTGGCCTTCTTGACTTGGTTCAGTACTTAAGCTCTGTCCAGGAAGAGGCTGTGAGACACCTTCACTAGTTGGGCCTTCAACTAAGGTTTCCCTTTTGAATTGGTGGTGAAAGAGTTGTAGTCTCAAATTCACAGGTTCTACTACTGGGCCTTCAACTAAGGTTTCTCTTTCAAAGCTAATCTTAGGGTCTGCCTCAATATCCAATCGACCAACTATTTTCCTGCTAGCCTCTATCTATATAAACTTGTTCTTCTCTTGAACTCCTTAGACACCCTCAACTGAATCCTTACAGCTAACCTATCAGCTTACTTGTTTTGACTTGGGTTGGCGAGTGGTAGGTCAACCAGAGGAAAGCTTTCATAGAATCTCAGGGTTTGGAAGTTGAAAACTTCCTGTTGAGCCTGATATCTAGAGAGAAGCAAGGCTCTTCTGGATACCTCCACCCTACTATTGGATTTTTAGCAAGGTGGGATGGAGGTGACATAGCCCTTGGTATACCTTTCTTAAGTAGACTTTGAATAATGGCATCCATATTGATATGGACCTGAGGAGGTTGTTGAGTCTGGCAATTGCAAGTGAGGATGGTAAGTCTTCAATGTCCATACTCTAGGTAGTGCTCCCAGGTTCTGTGATTATAGTTAAGACTTTCTCCCCCTTTTTGGTAGCATCACCTACTTGCACAGGTGAGCTAGAGGTTTGGTCCACCATAACCATAGGTTCTTGTGGACCTTGTTGAGCACGCCTGGTTGGCCCCTCGGCTAACTTTCCCTTGAGATCGGTGATCTCAAGTTGTTGATTAAGGACCTACCTTTGTAAGGAAGTCACCTAAGGTTCTAGGTGACTAACCTTAGAGACCAAATAGGTGCAGGTTTTTTTTACAGTGTTTGCACCTTTAGTTGTAGACTCCCCTTATCTTTAGCAGAAGAATTATGAGAGGATGAGAATACATGACCAAAGTCATCTCCTTACCACCAGTTATTGTGTCTTGGTCTCTGGATTTCCTCTGCTTGATGACGGATTCATAAGAAGTGCTAAGGAGCTGGGTTACTATGGTTGAGGTCTTAAAGATGTAATCACTTTTAAAAGTGGGAGCCTTTTCCATATGGACCTCTTGAATAGGTTTAGAGAGATCCACCTCAGTTATGGTTGGATGATGTAGGCTAGATATGGGAGTTTCAGGAGCACTCATCTCTCCTTGAGTAAGGGATGAGAAGAGAGACTCATGGTACTCACTCAATCACATATCCTTATAATCATAGAATTGGAGGTCAGGGATTGGTTAGTTTAAGTACAATGGCTGGGGATGGTAACTATCCCTTGGAGGTTGTTCATCTGAGTGTTGAGACTTAGAATGAAGGCTTATATCTTGGGTTATGAGCTCATCAAGCTAAGCATGAGGAACCTCAACATTGATCATTGAAGGGATGGGAGTGGTTTGCTCCTCAAGCAAAGTGGGAGCTCTTGGTTCCACTTCCTCCTGTGTGAGTAAGTATACGGGGGCCTGCTCAATCTGAATAGACTGAGCAGGGGTTCGTTTGGATTTTCTCTGGTAGGTAATGGTTATTTGTGGTTGTGTGGGTAGTGAAGACGAAGAAGGTGTGGGTTCAACATTCGCTGGTGCTGCCAAGTTGTCATCTTGAGCAGGGAGCTCTAACATTTTTAGGACGGGTGTAGTTTCTACCCCAGAACCAATAGTGGTTTTCCTTATTATTATGTAGATGTTGGGCTTCATCTATCCTATTTAAGAATATTACATGTTCCCTTCAACTGTGAGCCCAGTTCATAGTTGAGAATGTGCTGGACATATCTAGCGAACATGTAATACTCTAAGGAATCTAAGTTAGCAAGCAAGTTTCTGTACACAAACTACAAGTACTTAAACTTGATCCCTTGGATCATTCCTTGGACTATATAAGATAGGTCTTCTGGAATTTGATCCCATCCTTCATGTTTATTTGAAAAAGAGTGGATTATAACATTAAGGAGGTATTTCCATTGAAAAGAGACCTTACCCTTTATAAAGGTTCTCACAAAGTAGTCCCCTTCATAGCCCATCAGCCGAAACGAGCCGTTGACTGCCTCTTTTAGGAAGGACAGTTCATCTTCTTCATCATCCAGCCTCGAATGATTGTTGATGGTGGCCGGAGCGATGAATACATTCTTCACCTGCACCGATGCAGACAGTGCGTTCTCACCATCCAAGATAACCTCCTGGTAGGTCCTCCAAACTTCTAGCAGTTGATCTTCATAGAGTGGAGGATTTATTATGAGAGTAATAAGGTAGGATAAGTGGGAAAGATAGCTATAAATCCCTGAGAAACCAGGGTCTTTCTTAGACGATAGTAGAGCAACTTGATTGTGTTACCTGTGTAGGTGCATGGAAAAGCCTAGCTGGTTTTGGGGTTCAGGGTTGGCCATTTTCTGAAGCTTGAGTGAGAAAGAGTGGAAGAACAAACAAGGGTTTGTGGGTGATTTTGGGTTAAAAGATTTCAGATGAAGATGAGGAAGAAAGAGGGGGAACCGTTGTAAAGGTTATTTATATGCTTGGATGTGAGACAAAGTTAATGCTAAGGGATAAACTTTGAAATTTGGATGTCGGTCCCACCTCTAAAAAAGTGCCCAAAAAGGTAGTTATCTTGTAAGTTGAAAATCTTCCGAAAGGTAATTTGTCTTCAAAAGTTTTGAAAAAACTTCCAAAGCCAATTTAACTTCGAAAGATATTCCTTTGTTTGAGAAGAATTGCTTCGGAAGAAAAATACTTAGTGACCGGGTCCGAATATAAATCTGAGTTGATGTGATTCAACTAGGATCGAATATGATGATAGAGGCAATGATTGTGTAGCGGGAATACAGAATCAAAGATCATAAATGCTGAAAATACTAATAAATGCTTGGTATATTGATACTGATGAACAGAATACAACGTATGCTAGGGTTTTTAGCAAAAAGCTCATAGCACTCCCTCTCTCTAACTTTTATGTATACTACTCTATTTATAGGCTGATACAATGCCTGTACAAAATGACTAAACTACCCTGACAACTATACATCAGAATACTAGTCTAAGTACAAAATAATGTTCTGCATTTGTATTGTACATCCGCATTAGTTAATGCGGATGTATTGGTCTTCGTCCGCATTTCTTCTATTGAGCATCCACATTAAGAATGTCATCCGCAATGACTGATGGGGAAGAACAAATACTTAGCAGCATTTGATCTTGCTTATCCACATTAGTAAATGCGGATGAACAAATACTCAGCCGTATTTGTTCTTGCTCATCCGCATTGACAAATGCGGACTACTGATACTTGTTTTTTCCTTCTGTTTTCTTCACCCATGTTAATTCTTTGACATTTCTTCCAACCAGAACAACCTTCAATCACCTCTTGAATTGGCATGTATGATCCTTTCAAGGTCCAACGCTTAGAGTAATTTTGCTTCGGAGACATATTTGGTTTCGGAAGATATCAAACTTCAGAAGTTTTATTCAAAGGTTGAATAAAGCTTCCGATACTTAATGTCTATTGGAAGAAAATGTTCCTTCGAAACATATAAGTACTTAGAAGTATATTTAAGCTTCGAAAGATATATTAGAATTTGTTCAAAAGTTAAATTCCTTAGTAAGTAGTTATTAGTTTTGAAGACATAATTTTCTTCCGAAGAAGATTTAATGTCTTGCGAAAGAAAATATATCTTTAATTCTTAAAATTCAAAGGAATATCATTTAGAAAAATTTTCTTCTAAGGTAAACAGGGCTTATATGAGTGATAAGTTAGACAACTTTAAAGACACAAATGTTTGAAAAACAATTTTAAAATTAACTTAAGAAAATCTACTCAAAGTTAATCATCCCAATAGTTGATACAAGATATTTAAATCTCTATTAATCAAAAGCTTTTGTGAACGGATCAGCATAATGTTTATTTGTGTTAACTTTAATCAGTTTTATCAATCCTTTTTCAGAATTATCCCTGATCAAATGATACCTGATGTTGATGTGCTTTATCTTTGAGTGCTCCACAGGATTCTTTGTGATAGAGATAGCACTGTTGTTGTCTATATGGATAGGAGTCTTCTTGAAGTTGAATCCATAATCTACCATTTGATTCTAAATCTAAAGCATTTGAGCATAGCAGCTTGTAGCAACAATGTATTCAACTTCAGAAGTTGATGTTGATACACAGGATTGCTTTTTACATTGCCATGAGACTATCCTTCCACCAAGGAATTGACATCCCCTGGATGTAGACTTTGTAGTCATGTTGCAACCACCATAGTCACTATCTGTATATGCATACAGATTGAAGTCTGAATTCTTTGGATACCGAAGTCCTAGTTTGGGAGCTCCTTTGAAGTATCTAAGAATCCTCTTGACGGCAACTAGGTGTGACATCTTGAGGTTGGCTTGATATCTTGCACATATACATATGGCAAACATGATATTAGGCCTGCTGCTGTAAGATACATAAGAGACCCAATCATAGCCCTGTGAAGATGTTCATCAACACACTCCCCCTCAAGATTAGGTCCTAGGGAGTAGTTTCTGGCTATGGGATTCTTAGCAACCTTACAGTCAATCAGATGAAATCTGGTTAGTATGTCTTGAACATACTTTGACTGGTTTATGAAGATGCCATTATCATCCTGCTTCACTTGAATTCCTAGAAAAAATTGAGTTCACCCATGGCACTCATTTCAAACCTATGTTTCATCAGCCTTTCAAACTCTTTGTAGAGTCTTTCATTAGTTGACCCAAAGATGATGTCATCTAGATAACCTTAAACCAGTATCAAGTGATTTCCTGTTCTCTTGATATAGAGTGTGCTGTCAATAGTACCTCTCTTGTAACCATGTTGAACAAGGTACTGTGACAGTGTATACCATTTCCTTGGAGCTTGCAGCCCATAAAGAGATTTATCAAGCTTGCAGACATAATCAGGATGATCTGGGTTTGCAAAGCCAGGTGGTTGCTTGACATACACTTTCTCATCTATCACCCCATATAAAAATGCACACTTGACATCAAGTTGGTAGACCTTGAAATCCTTAGATGGAGCAAAAGCAAGGAATATCCTAACAGCTTCAAGTCTTGCTATAAGAACAAAGACATCTATGTAATCAATCCCTTCTTCTTGAGTGTTCCCTTGAATAACTAGCCTTGCCTTATTATTGATGACAATCCCTATATCATCTTTCTTGTTTCTAAAAACCCACTTGGTACCTATTGGCATCTTCCTAAGAGGAAGAGGACATAGGTTCCAAACACCTTGTCTCTTGAATTGAAGCAGTTCCTCCTAAATTACTTTAATCTAGCTTCCATCTTTCAAAGCCTCATCAACTTTCTTTGGCTCAATCTGGGACAAGAAACAATAGTGCAAACAAACATTTTTCTCATGCGTTTGTCCTCGTGTTCTCACCCCAGTCTCAACATCTCCAATGATGTTTGTGATGGGATAGGACTTGTGGATTCTTAGTTGAGGAATCACAACAAGTTGATTTGACAGTCAAAATTAGTGAAATTTAGATCTGGTGATTGAGTATCACCCACCACATCAGCACACTTTATCAAGTGCAACTTGATCCAGAGAGTGTGTGACATCATTGATGTTTTCTTCAGTGGAGTGGTTGTCAACATCATGAAATTCTTGATCACTTTAACCATCTGTATCTCCTCCTATATTGGAAATCCCTTCATTTGAGTTTTATGCCTTATTGTTGGAGTTCTAGGAGCACTTTATTGTCTTGAAATACCCTTTTCATCACAAAATATATCAAGGATTTGGTTCTTAAATTTAGTTCCTTGATCACATCTAATGATCTTGACCTTCTGATACATTGATTCTTAATTTTCAAAATAAAGGATCTTAAGATTTCAAGGGTCTCATCCTTACTTCTAAGAAAGAAGACCCAAGTATATCTTGTGAAGTTATATGTGATCACAAGGCAATATGAAGTTCTTCCTATACTTATTACACTGGTGGGCCAAAGAGAACCATATATAATAAGTGTAGGGGAGTAGTGATGGAGTTCATTTCCTTTGGCTTGTGAGACACTTGTGTTGCTTTCTTTTCAGACATGCAACACAATAGTCATCACTTGTAAACTCTTTCTTTGGTATTCCAGTTACCAAATCATCTTTAATTAATTTATTCATGTTCTTAAAGTTTACATGGCATATTATTTTATGCCAAAGGAAAGACTCATCACTATTTGCTTTAGATAGAAAGCAAGAAACTTCTCCTGAAGTTGAGCTTTCCTGCAAATCCATCTTGTACATGTTTCTTTTCTGGGGGCTTTGAGTAGGATATGTTCTTGAGGAATGATCACCTCGGGCTTGAGAACAATGCACTCATGCTTAATGAAAAGCATGTTATGTCTCTGGTCATAAAATTAAGATACACTCAAGAGATTGTATCCAAGCTCTTTGATAAAGTTTACCTTCTTAATATTGAGCTTACTATTTGTTACCCTGCCCCTTCCAGTAATGTAACCACCTGACTCTCCTCCAAAAGCAACTAGCCCTCCATCAGTTTTCTCAAAGTTCTGAAGCAAAGAGCCAGTGCCTGTCATGTGCCTTAAACAACCACTATCAATGATCTATACATTTCTCTTGGTCTTCAAATGTTCCTGCACATGAAAAAAGATGGTTAGTTACATTTGGAAACCCAAGCCTTGCCGGTCTTGGGCTCATCAAGATGCACTAAAGATAGTTCAATAGTTATTGATCCTATATGCAAGCTTTGAGGATCCTTGGCTGTTGTTGATGAAGAAACTTCTGTTACATGGCCTTCCTTCATCTTCCACACCATCTTTGGAATATTAGACTTGGCTTTCAAAAATCTGGAAGTTTTGATGACTTTGGAGGTTCTGGAGATGGAACCTTTGGAAGCTTTTGCATCCACTTCAGCAGACTTCAGGGCTTTGGACCAAACTTGCTTCCAAAGACAGTTTTCCACCTATCTTCTTCTTGTTTAACTTGGAGCTTCTGAAGGAAAGTGATTACAGGACCGGTGAAGGGTGGTCAATACAACAGTTTCACAGGATGAAGAGATAAAAAAACACTTAGCAGATCAAATGGGGAACCGGTTAGAGATGATGCAAAGAACACAAGCAAAAGAACAAGAACACTCAAATATGGTTTTCAAGAATGATGTATATTGCTCTCAAATTCTTACAAGTGTTACAAAGCATACATAAAGATACAAGTACTTGAGACACTATATACTACATCCTACAGCTAGCCATACTTTAAAGGCCAGCTGGATACACCAATCTAGACAACAAGATCAATGTAGAGTCAAAAGGCAGATTGCCTTTTTACTAGTGATTATGACATGCCATAGCTCACATCCTTATCTATTACAAAAAGGATAAAAGTACATAGTTAGAAAGTTATAGACAAAAGACCTTAATCTACAGTTAACAAAAGCATGGACTTTTCACCAACTCATATATGTTGGTGAGTCATCAGAAGTGGCAGCGAAAAGTGGTTCAGCTTTTGTTGAAAGGTGATTCAGAGAAAGCATGTTTTCTCCGTCTATGGAAGAAATCAGTCTTTGGCTTCGGAAGACTTTGTCCTTGAAGCTTTAGAAGACTTCATCTTTGGCTTCGGAAGATATGGTCTTTTGGCTTCAGAAGATTTGATACTTAGCATAATTCACTGAGTTGTATCAAATCTTCTGAAGTAACTTCCTTGTACTTCATTTTAGCATGCTGAGAGCTCTTGGTTGTTCTTTGGATGCATCAGCCTCTAAGTGTATTCCTTACAAACTCCCCCTAAGCTGATGCTACCAAAACTTGAAGAAAACTTTGATTCTTGATCTTCATCTATTGATAGTCCTCATCAAAATCAAGACCATTCCTTTGATCATCAGCTGGTCAGGATTCCTTAGACTTTCAAAGTATCTCCTCATGTCATAGAGATCATGTAAAGGGAGGTCAAGTATGTTTCACCAAAAATATAAGTCTTGACCTCCTTGATCTCTAGTAACATACCATCTGTCTCGATAGGTGGCAAACATCCAAGACATAATGGGTCTTTCAGCAGCTAGTGGCTTTACTTAAATAAGAGTTGGATGAGCAGCCTCTTCGTGATTTCCCTCAGGATGTTCTAACCCATCCCAAGGTATAGAGGTGGATGCCTTAGACATCTTCTTCTTTTTGTCCCTTTTGATGGCCATCCTTTTCCTCTTCCTATATTTTAACTAAGGAGACTGGCCTGTAGTACCAGATTGATCTTGCTTGTCTTCTTTAGTTGGGTCCTTGTCCTTCACATGTTCAAAAGAAAAAGGATCAGGACCCTGCTGTGGATCAGAAAATGAAGCTGGCTGTGATGCATCACTAGGTCCAGGTTGTGTTGTCTCTTGTGGTTCAACCTTGACCTCAGCTTCAGGTGCAGTCTGACTTGGTAGAGAATGCAAGTCAATTAGCTCACCTCTCTTGGTCTTCTACTTGATTACTCAGATGTGCTCATCCATGGTGGATAGAGACATTAGACCAAGTCTCCTTCCAGAGAATCCATACAGCTTCAAGAAGCTCACCATCTTCTGTTTGTCAGTAGATTTATTCAAGTTTGCTCTGATGGTGGTTCTTGACTTTGGAGCCTCTTCCCTCATCTTCCTCTTAGCAGCTTTTTGTTCTTTTTGTACTTGTTGCTCAAGCTACTTGAGGTATTCAAATTCAATGTACTCATATGGTAAGGGAAGGAGGTCTGTTGCCTGATAGAGACCTGTGGCACTCAGGTAAATGATCATGTTTTGTCTATCTTGTTCCCTATTTACCTAAGTTTGTTGCTCAATGGCCACAGTCTTTGTCTCAGGACATTCCTGAACTGGGGAAAGGGTAGGAGCTTTGTAGATTCTCTTTCTTCTTCTTTCTTCTTTGATCTTGAGAAGCAGTTTTGTTGTCTCAGCTTCCTTTCTCTCCTTAGACATTTCCTTGTCAGCCAGTTCACATAATTCCTCCAAGGGGAGAGAGATGAGTTTATCAATATTATAGTTCCTGGACCGCAAATAATTCAATCTGGCTGCCATTAACTCATCATCTTGAGTACTTGGCCTGGGGGCAGCCCTGATTCCAGCTTCAATGAAGCCAGGGGTCCTGCTTGAACTCTCTCCCCTTTCCTTCCTCTTTCTCTCTCTTGTTTCCTCCTCAATATCCTCAGGAATCATCTTCTTTTTACCTTTGTTACTCACATGCTTATGTGACTCAGGTTGGAGAGAGCATTGGCCTTCATTGCTTGGCTCTTTATTCAAGCTCTGGCCAGAGAAAGGCTGTAAGACACCTTCACCTACTGGTGCCTTACTGAGTGTGGTGGGTGTTGAGGGTGCTGAAGCAGCTCCTGTCTCAAGGTTCACAGGCTCAACTGTTGGGCGTTTAGCCAAGGTTTCCCCTTTGAAGCTAATCTTAGGGTCCACCTAAGCATCCAGTTGACCAACAGTCTTGCCTGCTAGCCTCTGTCTATATCATCTTGTTCTTAGCTTGAACTCTTCAATCACTTTTTGTTAAATCCTATCAGCCAACCTTGCAGCTTGCCTGTTTTGACTTGGGTTGGCGAGTGGGAGGTGAACTAGATAGGTGCTCATATAGTATATCAGGTTAATAAAGTTGAAGATCTCTTATTGACCCTATGACCTAGAGAATACCAGGGCTCTTCTTTGATCATCATACCTCTATCCCATAATTGGATTATCAGTTGGGTGAGATAGAGTTGGTATTGCCCTTGGTATACCCTTCTTAAACAAACTTTGAATGAGTGAGTCCACATCAATGTGGACCTGAGGAGGTTGTTGAGTATGGACAACTACAAGTGAGGGTGGTGAGTCCTCTATGTCCATACTCTAAGAGGAACTCCCAGGTTCTGTGATTAGACTTCCTCCGCATTTTGGTAGCATCGCCCTCTTGCATAGGGGAGCAAGGAGTTAGGTCTATCACATCCACTGGTTCTTGTGAGCCTGGTTGAGTCCTCTGGATGGGTCTCTCAACCAACTTGCCCTTGAGATCGATGATCTCAAGTTGCTGGTCATTGACCCTTCTCTGTAAGGTAGTCACCTGAGATTGTAGGTGACTAACCTTGGAAACTAAATAGGTGCAGAATTTAGTCAGTTTGTGCACCTTTAGTTGCATACATCCCTCATCTTCATCAGAAGAATCACTGGGGGATGAGAGAATAGGACCAAGGTCTTCTTCCTTATCACCAGCTTCAGGTTCTTGGCTGTTGGTTTTCCCCTGCACACTGATAGCTTCAAAAGAAGTGTTAATGGGTTGGGTTGCTATGGTTAAGGTCTGAATGATGTAATCGCTTATGAAAGTGAGAGCCTCTTCCATATGGGCCTCCTAAACAGGTTTAGGGAGGTCCACCTCAGTTGTGGGTGGATGATGTGGGCTAGATATAGGTGATGCAGGAGTACTCATCTCTGCTTAAGCAGGGGTGGAGAAGAGAGATTCATGGTACTCACTGAATCCTATATCTTCATCATCATAGAATTAAAGGTTAGGAATTGGTTGGTTGAGGTTAAGCGATTGGGGATGGTAACTTCCCCCTAAAGGTTGATCACTAGAGTTTTGAGACTCTGAGTGAAGGCTTAAGGGTGGGGTTATGAGCTTATCAGGCTGAGCATGAGGAACCTCAGCACTGATCATAGAAAGAATGGGAGTGGTTTGCTCCTCAGGAGAAATGGGAGCTCTTATGTCCACTTATTCTCTATGATAGAGATAGCACTGTTGTTGTCTATGTGGATGGGAGTCTCCTTAAAGTTGAATCCATAATCTAGCAACTGATTCTGAATCCAAAGCATTTGAGCACAACAGCATGCAGCAACAATATATTCAGCTTCAGCAGTTGATACAGATACACAGGATTGTTTCTTTCATTGCCATTAGACTATCCTTCCACCAAGAAATTGACATCCCCTAGATGTTGACTTTGTAGTCATATTACAGCCACCATAGTCACTATCTGTATATGCATACAAATTTAAGTCTGAATTCTTTGGATACTAAAGGCCCAATTTGGGAGCACCCTTGAGATATATGAGAATTCTCTTGACAGCAACCAGGTGTGACATCTTGGGGTTGGCTTGATATCTTGCATAAATACATGTAGCAAACATGATATCAGGCCTACTGGCTGTGAGGTATATAAGAGACCTAATCATAGCCCTGTATAGATGTTCATCAACACACTCCCATCAAGATCTAGTCCAAGAGAGTGGTTTCTGGCTATGGGTGTCTTAGCAACCTTGCACTCGGTCATGTGAAACCTGACAAGTATGCCTTGCACATAGTTTGACTAGCTTATGAAGATTCCATTATCAACCTGCTTCACTTGAATTCCTAAAAAGAAATTGAGTTCCCCCATGGCACTTATTTCAAATTTATTCTTCATCAGCTTCTCAAAGTCTTTGCAGAGCTTTAGATTAGTTGACCCAAAGATAATGTCATCTACGTAAACTTGAACCAGCATCAAGTCATTTCCTGTTCCTTTGATGAAGAGTTTTCCATCAATAGTATCCGTGCTTACAGAAATACTGTGATAGTGTTTCATACCACTTCCTTGGAGCCTAATATAGCCCATAAAGAGCTTTGTTGGACCAAAAGAACCAATGAGCCTGATCAGAAAAACCTTTAAGTCCCACGGACATTACAACAACTGAAGTAGTCTGCAACAGCTGAAGACATCAACTGATAACAAAGTCTGAAGTGAAAGAGCTGAAGACAAAGTCTGAAGTGAAAGAGCTGAAGACAAAGTCTGAAGTGAAAGAGCTGAAGACAAAGTCTGAAGTGAAAGGTCTGAAGACAAAGTCTGAAGTAAAAGAGCTGAAGACAAAGTCTGAAGTGAAAGAGCTGAAGACAAAGTCTGAAGTGAAAGAACTGAAGACAAAGTCTGAAGTGAAAGAGCTGAAGACAAAGTCTGAAGACAAAAGCTGAAGACAAAGACTGAAGACCAAGTTTCAGATGTTGTCACAACAGCTGAAGAAGATCTCTCAGTAGTTGTGATGGTTTCCTTTCAGTAGTTTTATGTTTATTGTAATCCGTACTTGTAGTTTCAGTAGTTTAGTTTTATCTTGTACTTAGCATACTCTGAGATGTTCTCAGTTGTTGTGAACATTCTCAGTAGTTTGCTTACTTTCAGTAGTTTCTAATAATTCTGTTAGATGTCACTATCAAGTGACATCAGCAGACGTCACATTCCTTTATATAAGGAATGTTGACCTAATTGTAAGGTGGGACGAGCAGCTATAGCAAACTTAGAAAAGCTTAGCAGCCGCCACACCGAAGCAGTGTGCATAAATGATATTATCCATTTTGAAGAAAACCCTCTTTCTCTATAACCGTGTACTGTTCCATTGAATATCTATTGTGTTCTTGCAATATTTGTCTAATTCTTGTTCTAATTCCGCTGCGATTCAACTCTAATTGATCAAACTTAAGATCACTGATCCTGACAAATGGTATCAGAGCCGGTTAATCATTGATCGGTTTAACAATTGATCATTGAAACTGCTATTTCGATATCTAAAGTTTGATCGAATTAGCATATTTGCAAGAATTGGTTATAGAGATTGGTCTTTTGCTGCTTCTGGTTAGTCAATTTGAGTTTCTTCTTGGTTCATATTGAGTTTGTTGTGTTTTTGTGCTAAATCTTTTGAAACTTGATTGAATTGGTTTGAATCTGAGAATGACTACTCCTTCTAATGACCCTCACAATACTGGCTCCTCAACCAAGCCTCCGATGCTGGTTAGGAGTGAGTATAACATATGGCAACGAAGAATGCTCCATCACCTGTCTGTTAACAGTTCAGGTTGTTGGACATCTGTGGTTCACGGTCCACACAAGCCTATGGTGAACAATCCGGAGACCAACCAAATGGTTCCGAAGAA
Organism: Flaveria sonorensis; assembly: GCA_025506505.1. Classification (NCBI taxonomy): domain Eukaryota; kingdom Viridiplantae; phylum Streptophyta; class Magnoliopsida; order Asterales; family Asteraceae; genus Flaveria; species Flaveria sonorensis. Next base: position 37,238,197 of record CM046433.1, read on the forward strand.
GAAGGAGCAATACTCAGATGAAGATCGTAAACTGTTTGAGATTGATGCTAAAGCCCATGGAATTTTGGCCATGGCACTGCCTAATGAAATCTATTCTGGGCTTATGCATCATGAAACTGCTCATGACCTCTGGAATGCTTTGAAGGAACAATTCGGAGGAACTGATGAGGTCTTAGCAAACAACAGAGAAATCCTCGCCCAACAATATGAGACATTCTCTCATAGGAAGGGTGAGACACTGACTCAACAGTTTGAGCGTTTCTCCTGCTTGATCTCTGAGCTGAAAAGGTCAAGCATGAGTATACTAACAGCCAGATGAACAACAGATTCCTCAGATCACTGCCTGAGAGATGGGACACATACACCATTGTCCTACGCTCCAGTGCAAATCTGGATAGCCTATCTCTCACCCAACTCCATGGGAAACTGCTTACATTTGAAAGAGAGATAGAGCAGAAAAGGAAACTGGCATCATCAGGAAAGCTCACTGATGACTTTGTACCAGGGAACACTGCCTTGGTCGGTCATGAGTCAGAATATGCTGGATCAGAAAGCCATTATGATGAGCATATAGATTTCTCTTCAAACAGTTCTGATCATGCATTTGTTGGTGTTGACAGTCATTCTGGGTGTAATAGTGATAATTTATGCTTTATCATGGATGATTTGATGGGTATTGCTGATGATGATTTAGAAGAGATGGATATTTTGAGCCAAATGGCCTTGATCAATATCAGATCTCAAAAGTTCTACAAGAGAACTGGTAGGAAATTTCCAGGACTCTCTGGCAAAACCAAAGTTGGTTTTGACAAGAGTAAGTTGAGGTGTCACAAATGCCACAGGCTTGGGCACTTTGCAAGAGAGTGTAGATCAACTGGATCTAACTCCTCTGCACCCTTTGTGACCTTTCCAAGCAATAGTTCACAAAACAAAGGGCAACATCCTGCTAGTTCTGGTCATCACTCACAACCTCAATCTCCTGCATATTTTGTCCCTCAGGGTCCAATGCCATATCCATATCCCTGCTATTACATGCCACAGCCAAATCCAGTTCAAGTTCCTATAGCACAACAACCTCAAGCCCTACCTGAGCCTCAACCATCTCCATCACAATCTCAACCTCATCACAGCTTCTTCACACCAGGAGTTGTTGACTGGAGCAGCTCACCAGATGATCTTTCTGGTTTCAATGAGCAATTATTTGCTGGTGCTGGTCAACATGGTGGTGAACATCCTTTTGGGAATCTTGCTCTCATGGCCCTGGAGTCTACTGAGGGTTCCTGCTCCGATGCATCATCTTCACAGGTAACCCAGGTATCTTCTGAGGCTAAAGCCAAGTTATGTTCTGAATCATGCATAGCTGCCTTTGTCTCTATTAGAGAGGCAAATGTAGCTTTAATCAATCAAAATCTTGAGCTTGAGAAAACTATTTCCAAAAGAAAAGCTGAGTATGAGTCTGTTCTTAATGACAAAGATGATGAGATTTACAAGCTTAAATGTCAACTTAATGATGAAAAGGCTAAGGTAGAGGTCATACTTGAGAACCACAGAAGTCTCAAAGAGACACTTGCAGATACCCAAGTTGAGTGTGACCGCTGGGTAACATCCTGCAAGGGATTTGAAATGCTTCTCAGCAAGCAAACAGCTTCAAATGTGAAGTTTGGAATAGGTTACAATCATACTGCACCACCTACTGATTTTACTTCAAAATCAATAGTAAAATCTGAAGGTGAAAGTAATTTCCAAACCACATCATCATGTGATTCATCCTTAAATGATAATACAAAATTGTCAAAATTAGAGGATGAAGTCAGTGTTAAGATCTCAGCAAATCAATTGCCTGATGGTTTAAATGCTGATAAACACATGAAGCTGAGCAATTCAGATGTTGTCCCTCAAAGTACTCCAAGTACTGAAGGGCAAGTCACAACATCTGAAAAGCATTTCATATCTGCTGAAATAAAAGGATTAACTGCTGAGGAATCTATCATACGGTCTTTCAGGACGGATAGAGAACAGCTGAAGAACAAGTCTTCAGTTGTTACCGATCCTTCAGTACTTAACACAAGTACTGAAAGGAGGAAAGTACTGAAGATCACACCTTCAGTAGTTTCCACTTCAGCAGTTGATCAATCCAAGATGAAGAATAAGCCATGTGAAATATGTGGTAAATTCAATCATCTATCTGATGAATGCTGGTACAAAAAGGGTTCCAAACTCAACAGAGATAAGCTCATTAAAGAAGAGATTAATAAAATGAAAAATGAGTTTGAGACCAAGTTTGTACCACAGTCATCTAAAACTGATAAACCCAAGGCCTCGCAAACATCCAAAAAGAAGGATGGGGTTTATCAGAAAATAGCTGATAGTGTTCCTCATGATAAACATCAGACTAAGTCTGTGAATTTCAAGGAGGAAATGGTGGGTCACAGGAACTCATCAAAAACAAGTACTGATGTGTCAAATGAGCTGAAGGCTTTAGCAACAAATCAGACACAACTTGTTATGATGGTTCAGCATTTGTTGGGGAGAGTTAACCAACTAGATGCACCTGTGATCAAACCACTGAAAAGGAAATCCAAGCCCAAATCTAAGAAATCCATTTCAGCACCATCTCCACCTTCATCAGCTGTTAATCATGAGAAACAAGTTATGGTTAAATCTGTTGATGAAAACAGACCCAAAACCAAAAAGGTTTGGGTCTCTAAAGCTAACTAGTTTCTTATGATAAATGCAGGGTTCTTCAGCATGCCAAAGAAGCATCTGGTATGTAGACAGTGGAGGATCTATGCATATGACTGGGAGCAGTTCTCTTCTTAATGACTACTCTCAAGGAAAGAAGGATTTGTCTCATTTGGAAATGATGCTAAAGGTTACATCATCGGGAAAGGATTTGTGTCAAATGGAGAAATCAGATTTGATGATGTTAACCATGTGGAGAATCTCAAGTATAATCTACTGAGTGTCAGTCAGATGTGTGATAAAGGGCATGTTGCACTTTTCACAAGCCAGAACTGCCGGATTCTGTCTTCCAAAGTTCTGAGGCTGATTGACAAGGTATTGGATGAACATACTCTCCTGAAGGCCAACAGGATAGGAAGAGTATATGCCTTGGATTTGTCAAAGAAGATTGATATAAAAGGTCATCCTTGCCTGTTCTCCAAGGCCTCTCCTCAGGAATCTAAACTGTGGCATAGAAGGCTGGGTCATGTTATCTCAAAAACATGAATCAGCTGATCCACAATAGTTTAGTGAGAGGTCTACCAATAAAGGAGTTCCACTGTGATGAAACCTGCACTGCTTGTTTAAAAGGAAAACAACACAAAGTTTCATTCCCTCCTATAGAAGAACCAAAGTCCACTGCCTGCTTGCAATTACTGCACATGGATCTCTTTGGTCCTGTGAGAGTAATGAGCATGGCAAAGAAGAAATACTGTCTGGTAATTGTGGATGATTACTCCAGATTTGTATGGACCTTCTTCTTGCATTCAAAGGATGAGGCTGCTCAGACAATTATTAACTTTGTGTTGTATGTTGAGAAGCAGTATTCCCTATCAGTCAAGTGTATAAGAAGTGATAATGGAACTGAATTTAGAAACCATACACTTGATGATTTCTACCTTTCAAAAGGAATCAAGAGGCAGTATAGCATCCCAAGGACTCCAGAACAAAATGGAGTAGTGGAGAGAAAGAACAGGACCCTAATTGAAGCTGCAAGGTCCATGTTGGCTGACTCTGGTTTGCCACTGACCTTTTGGGCTGAAGCTGTCAACACAGCATGCTATGTGCAAAATAGAGCTTTAGTGAATCAGAGGTTGATGAAGACTCCTTATGAAGTTCTACATCATTTGGCTCCTCTAATTTCATTCTTCAGAGCATTTGGGTGTCCTTGTTACATTCTCAACACAAAGGATCAACTCCAAAAGTTTGATTCTAAGGTGGATGCAGGGTATTTTGTTGGGTATTCATCCACTTGCAAGGCTTACAGAGTGTTCAACTGCAGAACAAAGATGGTTGAAGAAACTTGCATGTGAAGTTCAATGAATCCCCTAAGGACAAAATTCCACAAAACCCTGTGGAGTTGTTTGATCTGGACATACTGCAATATGTTCCTTATCAGCCTCCAGCTGTTGCAGATCATGTGAATTCATCACCTTCTGCAGCTAGTCATCCATCTGGTGGTACTGATGTTGATGATGATCCCAGTACTCACCTATTCAAGTTTTGTGATCAACTGCCTGAGTCTACTAAACTTGATGTTCCTGTAGCTTCAGTAGCACCATCCACAACAAATGCTGATGAGATTTTTGAATCCTCTATTCATTTGACTTGCCATCTAATACTTGGTTTCAAGAATCTGGATCAACATCTGTTGCTGCTGAGCGTGCTACAAACACTTGCACAGATCTCATAGTGTACCAAGAGCTGAAGAATCACCCAATGTCTCAAATCATTGGTGATATCAATGCTGGTGTCTCAACTAGAAGTCAATTGTCCAACTTCTGCTTCTATGCTCTCTTCATCAGTCAGCAAGAGCCAAAGAACTATCATATTGCATTAAGAGACAATGGATGGGTTGATGCCATGCAGCTTGAGCTTCTTCAGTTCAAAAAGCAGCAAGTGTGGGAACTGGTTCCTCTACCCCCAGGTAAGTGTGCAATAGGCACTAAATGGGTGTTTAGGAATAAAACAGATGAACATGGGCAAATTGTCAAGAACAAGGCCAGACTGGTTGTCCAGGGGTTTTCACAAGAAGAAGGTATCGATTATGATGAAACCTTTGCCCCTGTAGCCAGATTGGAGGCAATTAGATTGTTCTTAGCCTATGCTGCATTCCACAATCTTAAAGTTTTTCAAATGGATGTCAAAAGTGCATTTTTATATGGTAAAATAAAAGAAGAGGTTTATGTGTGTCAACCACCAGGTTTTGAGGATAATAAACATCCTGATTGGGTGTATAAACTTGATAAGGCTCTTTATGGGTTGAAACAAGCTCCTAGAGCCTGGTATGAAACACTGTCAAATTTTCTTCTTCAGAATAATTTCACTAGAGGCTCCATAGATAAAACTTTGTTCATTAAGAAAGTGGGTCAGCATAAGCTCCTTGTTCAAATTTATGTTGATGATATTATTTTTGCATCCTCTGATCCACAGTTGTGTGATGCATTTACAAAGTTGATGCAACAAAAATTCAAAATGAGTGCCATGGGAGAATTACAGTTCTTTCTAGGTTTGCAAATCAAACAAAAGGCTGATGGAACTTTCATTCATCAGTCAAAATACACAAAGAGTCTTTTGGAAAAGTTTGATTTACAAAACTGTAAGCCCTGTTCTACTCCTATGTGCAGCACCACACAACTGGATGCAGATCAGAAAGGTAAAGCTGTTGATGAAACACTTTACAGATGTATGATTGGGTCCTTGATGTACTTAACAGCTTCTAGACCAGATATTATGTTTGCAACTTGTGTTTGTGCTAGATTTCAGGCTGCTCCTAAAGAGTCTCATTTGATTGCAGTCAAGAGGATCTTTAGATATCTGCAAGGTACTCAATCTCTAGGTCTTTGGTATTCCACTGGGCACTCTTGCAAATTAGTTGCTTTTTCTGATAGTGACTATGCAGGGTGTAAAGTAACTAGAAAATCAACTTCTGGTGGATGTCAATTCCTAGGCAACTGTTTGGTTTCTTGGCAGAGTAAGAAACAAACATCTGTTGCTACATCCACTGCTGAAGCCGAGTACATTGCTGCTGCAAGTTGTACATCTCAGGTACTCTGGCTTCAGAATCAATTATTGGATTATGGCATTACAGAGACTAAGACTCCATTACTAATGGATAGTGCTTCAGCTCTTTGTATTGTCAAGAATCCAGTCCAGCACTCTAGGACCAAACATATTGAGATCAGACATCATTTTATTAGGGATTGTTTTGAAAAAGGTCTGATTGATCCAAAGTTTGTTCCTAGTGCTGATGAGCTTGCAGACATATTTACTAAGCCTTTGGACAGTTCAACTTTCCAAAACCTAGTGTTAAGGCTTGGTATGCTGCAGCTAGAATAAGTGACAACTACTGATGATCTCAGTCAACAAGTACTGATGAGCATTCGTATACTATTGTCACAAATAAGTACTGATAAGTTCTTTTATCCTCAGTAGTTTTCATAACTACTGAAGACTAAATTACTTAAAAGTACTGAAGTACTCTATCTGTTGAAAAGAACTGATGTAGTTACAACTACTGATGTAAGTATAACAGATAAGTACTGATGACCAATGAAACGTCTGAAAATCAGAGTCTGATAAGTGTTGAGGTCAGAATGAAACAGCTGATGAGCTAAGAATTGACGACAACAGCTGATGAGAAACTTTTCTCTTCAGTTGTTTCTACAAATGCTGTTTCACTTCATACAACTGAAGCCAAAACCATGTCTTCAGTAGTTTCACAACTACTGATGACTAATACCAAGTCTTCAGTTGTTACAACTTTTGAAAGTTAAAACCAGGTCTTCAGTTGTTTTCAAACAACTGATGACAGCACCAACACTTTCAGTCGTTTTATATCAGCCTTTTTCTTACGCTATAAATACCTAAACCTAATTTCAAACGTTTCATTAGCCGTTTCATATCCTTTACTCTCTTAATAATGGCAACCATGAAACTCAAACCCAGACACAACTGTGTCGCCTACCTCTCTAAATCGGCCTTTTGGAACAAATTTGATAATGCCATCGATCTTATGGTAGATTCCCAGTACCGAACCGCTTTTCTTCTGAATCCTACCATATACCCCGATTCCCTAAGCCAATTCTGGACCAACGTCTCTGTGCAAACTGGTGAGAATGATCGCCAAATCACTCTTCAGTCGTTGGTTAACCAGAAACAAGTGGTCATCACTCCCGACATCATTCGACAAACCCTAAATCTACATGATGCCACCTGTGTCACAGAATACCCGAAAGGCACAACTGATATGTCTTTCATCAATAACGGGTATGAAGGAGACTTAAGTGCTACCACCATTCTGAAGAAGCACTTCCATGATGCTGAACGTCTTATATTCCACATGGTGAATGTCTGCCTTGCACCAAAAACCTCCTCATGGGATCAGATGTCCTCCCGATGGCAACAGGTATTATACTCTATCTTTGAACGACAAAATCTAAATTTTTCCGAGATAGTTTTTATGGAACTAAAGGATCTGGATTTGAAACCTGTGGCAAACAGATGGATATTATATCCCAGGTTTCTCATGGCCATAATTTTAAATCAGCTAAAATCAGACGGCCTTGTTGGCCTTGGAGTCCCTGCTCCGGCTGTATTGCCTGAAGTATACTCCAGGCACAACTCTGACCCTACACTGAAAGGGGCTGCCCGGCTGCTAAAACCCAAGCAGCGGGAACCCACAGCCTCCACTTCCAGATCCAAAGTCCCCACCAAACCCAACACCAAAAAGCCCAAAAAGGCTACTCAGGGAGATGAGTCCCCTGAGGATGCCCCTGTAACACCAATACAGGAAACACTTACTGGTTCTAACCCCCCAGTAGTGTCAAAGACTCCACCAGCCCTAGCCGCTCAGGTATCCTCTCAACAGGATCCTGATGCAACCATAATTGGGGATACCACAATCTGGAACCTATCTCAATTGAGAAGGTTACCATTGAAGAGCACCAGTCACCCCGGGTGCAATCTGCTTCAACCTATCTCCACATGCAACCGCCCCTCAAAGCCCAACCATTATAGTTGCACAAGTGCTGAGTCAGCTGCATTCCTCTCCTCCTCTCCAGAAACCAATTACAATGGGGAGAACCTCAACAGCTGAGGAAGAGGACCAAAATGCTGCTGATAACCCCAACACAGGGGTTATAATGTTCAATCTCCCAGTGTAGAGGAGGAGGTTAGAACATCTGGTGAGGCTGCCACTTCTACTGATTCAGCAAATGAACAGGATGCAGTTGGTAACATCTCTAAGACCTCACCAGAGGCAACTGCCGATGAAGGACTCAGTCCTGAGGCAGGAAGTCCCCAGAACCAAGAACAAGGGGCACATGCTACAACTGATCTACACTCAGGGCATGTACATCCTGATTCAATCAGGAGGTCAGGTGATTCAGCAAAGACTGATGATGACCTGGGCTTTTTCTACGATGTCTTAGCCATAACACAATCCTTGAGGCTGAGGTGAGCAGACTCAAAGAACTGCTTGCCAAAATGTCTCAGGATCAAAGTCCATCTTCCCCAATAAACCCACAGATGGCACCTTCATCTGAAGGTTCACCAAACACTCACCACTACACTCAACTGAGCCACCAGCCACTGCTTTTGGCACCACCTCTCAGGGACAGAACCCCTCTGAGCAGATGGTTGCTACTTTTCAACATTCCTTACCTCTCATCACTCCCATCATCAATGAGATTGTGCATAAAGCCATTGACGAGAGGATCTCCTCAAATCTACAAACACTTGTTGATGATGCTGTGCAAAAGAAGCTTTCTGCCATTCAAACCCCTGAACCCAATGCACCCAAAAAGGGGGAGTCTAAGGCAGTGAAAGACAGAAAGAGAAAGAGAGTGGAAGATGAGAAACAACAAGAGAAAGAAAAGGAGTTAGAAAAGGAAAAACAGCTGATCACATACAAGAGAAAGAAAAGTGCTGAAACTCAAAAGCCTGATGAAGAGAAATCATTGGATGATCTGGTTAAAGAAGCTGATGAAGCTCACAACAGATCAATGGACAGAATAATAGACCAACTCTTCAGACAAGGATTTGATACAGCTATATTAGACACTGAGATCAGAAGACTGGAGATTACAGAGATACAAGAGAGATGGGCCAGTTACAGTGTGATGGAAAGGGAGAGGTTGGAGATAATGATCAGGTTTATTGCAAAATACTTAGGAAGATCATTAATTGAGATTAAATCATGGACCAGAGATAGTATTCTGGCAATAACCACCAGAATCTGTGCTTCTGAAGCATTCAATAAAGGGTTGATTATCGAAGCCTTAGATGAAGCAGGTGCTGGGAAGAGATCTGATATGGCCAAGCTTTCCAAAGCCAAACTTACCATAAAAATGCTAGATCAGCCTTCCCAAACTCCCACTCAAAAACAACCAACCCCACAACTCTCCAAACCAATCCCTAAACCTAAACTTAAACCAACTCAACCTTCAAAACCAACTCCCTTACCCCAAAACCACCTCAAACCACATCCAAGGATGCACCCAGAAGGAGGAGAAGGGTGTTGAGGATGGAAGAAGAAGAAGAAGATGATGAAGAAGAAGACAGTCTGCCAATCTCTGCTGTTCTAAAAATACCTGAGCCCAGAAGTCAACAAATGATCACACCAGACTTTCAGAGGAAAATGGTGAAAGTTAAGATTGAAGAAGAACAACAGCAGAAACAGCACGATGAGCAACTTTTGAAGATGGTTGACAAAGAGTTTCCTCAGTCATCATCTATACAAGCCATGAAGAAACACGCTCAAAGGCTGTATGCTCTCTGGTATACCTTTCAATATCAAAAGGAGAGAGTAAGGATTTGGCCAGACCCCAGGGTTAGTTCTAGAATTCATAAGAAATCCATACCAAGTAGATACAATGGCCAAGTGAGAAAGACCATAGATGCTGTTATTATGTTGGCCATTGTAGTCTCACCCTGGGAGATACTTGAAGACTTCAAGAGAGCCTACAAGTCAAAGATGACCCCTCAAACTCTAATGGATAACAAAATGGTCAAGAAGGGGTTGTAATACAAGAGGCTTGAAGAGATCAAGAAAAATGAACTCCAGTTGTTATTAGAAGGGACTCACCCAGATGAATTTGCTTACAGAGAGATAACAACTGTTGAGTTGAAAAATGGAAAGACGTTAAAGTACCTATCAGAGTACTATGGCCCAGAGTTCTTCTTCGAAGGAGAAGCAGAAGAACTCACTAAGGAGGAACAAGTTGTTCTCCTTGAGGCCTACGTCAGAGAGTCTTATAGACTCATCAATGGGAAGTAGGTTTCATGGTTGGGATAACAGCTCTGTGTCCAGTTCCCCAAGACAGAGTTCCCTTCCATTCTTTGACATTCATATCTACTGAAACCTGTTCCCTGGCCTGTGCTTATCCGATATCTCTGAAGCTGATCAAGAGAGTATTTCTGCCAAGAATAAGTGGGACCTCAATAAGCTTAAAGGTTTTGGCTGCATTGGTTCAGGGGGAGTTTGTTGGACCAAAAGAACCAATGAGCCTGATCAGAAAAACCTTTAAGTCCCACGGACATTACAACAACTGAAGTAGTCTGCAACAGCTGAAGACATCAACTGATAACAAAGTCTGAAGTGAAAGAGCTGAAGACAAAGTCTGAAGTGAAAGAGCTGAAGACAAAGTCTGAAGTGAAAGAGCTGAAGACAAAGTCTGAAGTGAAAGAGCTGAAGACAAATTCTGAAGTGAAAGGTCTGAAGACAAAGTCTGAAGTGAAAGTGCTGAAGACAAAGTCTGAAGTGAAAGAACTGAAGACAAAGTCTGAAGTGAAAGAGCTGAAGACAAAGTCTGAAGACAAAAGCTGAAGACAAAGACTGAAGACCAAGTTTCAGATGTTGTCACAACAGCTGAAGAAGATCTCCTCAGTAGTTGTGATGGTTTCCTTTCAGTAGTTTTATGTTTATTGTAATCCGTACTTGTACTTTCAGTAGTGTTAGTTTTATCTTGTACTTAGCATACTCTGAGATGTTCTCAGTTGTTATGAACATTCTCAGTAGTTTGCTTACTTTCAGTAGTTTGTAATAATTCTGTTAGATGTCACTATCAAGTGACATCAGCAGACGTCACATTCCTTTATATAAGGAATGTTGACCTAATTGTAAGGTGGGACGAGCAGCTATAGCAAACTTAGAAAAGCTTAGCAGCCGCCACACCGAAGCAGTGTGCATAAATGATATTATCCATTTTGAAGAAAACCCTCTTTCTCTATAACCGTGTACTGTTCCATTGAATATCTATTGTGTTCTTGCAATATTTGTCTAATTCTTGTTCTAATTCCGTTGCGATTCAACTCTAATTGATCAAACTTAAGATCACTGATCCTGACAAGCTTTGTCAAGTTTGCAAACATAATCAGGATGATTTGGGTCTGTAAAGCCAGGTGGTTGTTTGACATACACCTCCTCATCAATCACCCCATATAAAAAAGCACACTTGACATTAAGTTGGTAGACCTTGAAATCCTTGGATGCAGCAAAAGCCAAGAATATTCTAACAGCTTCAAGTCTTGCTACAGGAGCAAAAACATCTGTGTAATAAATTCCTTCTTCTTGTGTGTATCCTTGAACAACTAGTCTTGCCTTGTTCTTGATGACATGTCCTCTATCATCCTTCTTGTTCCTAAAACTCACTTAGTATCTGTGGTAGTCTTCCCTTGATGAAGAGGACATAGATTCCAAACCTTCTGTCTTTTGAATTAAAGCAGCTTCTCCTGCATTGCTTTAACCTAACTTCCATCTTTGAAAGCCTCTTTAATCTTCTTAGGCTTTATCTGGGACATGAAACAAGAGTGAAGACAAACATTTTTGTCATGGTTTTGTCCTCTTATTCTTACCCCAGTCTTAACATCTCCAAGGATGTTTGTGATAGGATGGGACTTATGGATTCTCAGTTGAGGAATCATAGCAAGTTGTTTAGACAGATCTAAGTTAGTGAAATTCAGATCTGGTGCTTGAGAGTCCTCCAACACATCCACACACTTATCAAGTGAGACTTGATCCAATGAGTGTGTTACATCATTGATGTTGTCTTCTATGGAGTGGTTATCAGCATCAAGAAACTCTTGATCACTATCACCACCTCCATCTCCTCCTATATTGGAAATGCCTTTATCTAAGTTTTATGCCTCAGTACTGGAATTTATAGGCACCTCAGATGTCTCAACTGAAGAATTTGTCATGGTTATGCTGACAGGACTTCTAACTGCAGGGCTAGTTACCACTGGAGCTGAAGTAGTTTGTACACTTGGTCTTCTTAGCTTAAATCTTGGATCAGAATCTCCTATTGATAATGTACCTGTAGATCCTGAAACATGCTCATAAGATTTGTTAAAACAGTTGGTAACTAAATCAAGATCAAGCAACCAATCAAGACCAAAACATTTCACACTGGATGTGTGCTCATTGAAGGTCACATAAGCTGACTCCTCAACTACTCTGGTTCTAAGATTGTATACTCTATAAGCCTTGGCTTGGGAGGAGTATCCAGTGAAATGTCTATCATCTAATTTCTCATCAAATTTCGCTATTTGATCCTTGGTTTTCAAGATGGTGCAAGCCACAATTCATAAGGAGTCTTACCATGAGTCTTGACTACTAAAACTCCATTTTGCACATAGTAGGCAGTGTTAACTGCCTCTGCCCAGAAGGTGATGAACAGTTTGGAGTCAGACAACATGGTTCTTGCAGCTTCAATAAGTGTCCTGTTTCTCCTCTCAGCAACACCATTTTGCTGTGGAGTCCTAGGAGACTATATTGTCTTGTAATACCCTTTTCATCACAAAATTTATCAAGGATTTGGTTTTTAAATTTGGTTCCTTGATCACATCTTAAGATCTTGACCCTATGATCATATTGATTCTTAATTTTCAAAATGAAACTCTTCAAGATCTTAGGGGTCTCATCCTTAGTTCTAAGAAAGAAGACCCAAGTGTATCTTGTGAAGTCATCTGTGATCACCAAGCAATAAGAGGTCCTTCCTAAACTCATGACACTAGTGGGGCCAAAGAGATCCATATGTAATAAGTGTAGGGGTGTAGTGATGGAGTTCATTTCCTTTGGCTTGTGAGATACCTTGTGTTGCTTCCTTTTTAGGCATGCAACACAATGATCATCACTTGTAAACTCTTTCTTTGACATTCCAGTTACCAAATCATTCTTAATTAATTTGTTCATGTTTTTAAAGTTTACATGGCACATTCTTTTATGCCAAAGTAAAGACACATCACTATTAGCCTTAGATAGAAAGCAAGAAACTTCTCCTGAAGGGCATGTTTCCTGCAAGTCCATCTAGTATATGTTTCTTTTCCTGGGGGCTCTGAGTAGGATATGCTCTTGAGGAAAGACCAACCGGGGCTTGAGAACAATTCACTCATGCTCAGTAAAGAACATGTTGTGTCTCTGATCACAAAATTGGGATACACTCAGAAGATTATACCCAAGCTCCTTGGCAAAGTTTACCTTTTCAATATTGAGCTCACCATTTGTGACCCTACCCTTCAGTAATATAACCACTAGATTCTCCTCCAAAAGCAACTGGCCCTCTATTAATTCTTTCAAAGTTTTGAAGCAAAGAGCCATGGCCTGTCATGTGCCTGGAACAGCCACTGTCAATGATCCATACATTTCCTTTAGTCTTTAGTTGTTCTTGCACAAAGAGAGATGGTTAGTTAAATTTGGAAACCCAAGCCTCATTGGTCTTGGGCTTGTCAAAGTGAAAAGAAGATAATGAAATAGTAATTGATCCTATATGCAAGTTCTGAGGATCATTTGCTATTATTGATAAAGAACTTTCAGTCACATGGCCTTCCTTCATCTTCCACACCCTCTTTGGAACACTAGACTTGGCCTTCAATACTTCAAAAGTTTTGATGACTTTGGAAGTTTTGGAGACTGAACCTTCAGAAGCTTTTACATCCACTGCAACAGACTTTAGTGCTTCGGAAGAATTCCTTTCTTTCGAGACCAAATTTTCTTTCGAAGGTAAGTTTTCACTTATCTTCTTCTTCACTTTGAGTGGGTGGCTAAGCTTGATCACTTTCCACTTCCTTCTTCACCTTTTCAGATGATGCAGCAGGCTTCTTGGGATGAAACTTGCTCTTGGAACTGGATGGCTCAGGCTGTGCAGCAGTGGTGCATATTTTATCAGCCTTCTTCTTTGAATCATGTTGACTTGCACATGAACCAGAACTCCCGATACTAGAGTCCATAGTTGTGTCCTTAGTCTTTACCACTTCAAATCCAGTAGAGATGAAAACTTGCTTTTGCTTGGAGTTGAAAGTGGCCTTGATCTATTGGGCTTTCTTAGATTTTCTCTTGGCTGCCCTGATCAAGTTCTTCCTTACAGGCTTGGTCATCCTGAATTCATTCTTCTCTCCAGGAGAATAATATCCCTTCTTAGGATAACCCTTGTCACTCTCCTCAGGTTTATCCTATACTACCTCCTTTTTCATCTTCATCCTCTTCTTGAATGGGATCTATAGAGGGCAGCTTATCTTTACAAGTTTCACACCTTGGAGATCTTACAGATAATAATGTGTGTGGAGGAGCTATCTCACTTGAACCCAATCCTTGCCTGTTTTGATAAAAAATCTTTGCATGCATGGATGAAGATATTATGTTCTTGAAGGTTTCCTCTTCAAGAACACATTTCTCTACCTTAGATTTGCTGATCATAAGCTCAGCTTGGCATTCAGTTAATTTAGTAATGAGATCCTTGATCTGAGTCCTGTAATTTGTGTGTTCATGATTAAGAGTTGGAATGGTGTTCTCTAAATCTTCTATTTTAAGTTTATAGTCATTTTTAACTCTTTGAAAATCAGCTTTTAGAATATTCAAGGACTCAAGATCAGATCTCACTTCTTAATTGTAAGACCTATACATGTTAACTTTAGCAATGCATTCAGGAGTACAGAGATGTTTCAATACCTTAGCTTCTTCATGGCCATCAGTGCTTGGTTTGGAGAAGCATATTCCACCTGAAAGCTCCAGTCAAAGCCTCATTCTTCAACAACAACAACAGCATGTTGTTTAGGGTGGCTAAGCTTCCCAGTTCTTGGAGCTGCATCAGTGTAGTTTGGTCTGGATTGTGCTTGACCACATTGCTTGGGAACTTCCTTCCTCTTCTATTGTAGAACTTCTTGGCTCTGTGAGTGAGAAGAGCCATTTGTTGAACTATCTCCATGTACTCCAGATCATTTGGATGGATACAGTCCAAGTCTTCAAGAGTGAAGAGAAAGTTTCCACAACTTTCATTAGTAGACACAAAGGCTTGTGCAGAGCTTGTCTTTGGAATGGGCTTCCTTGGATGTAGCTCTCCCTTGGTGTCTCAGGGAAGGTGGTGAAAAGGCCCTTTTGTGAGTTTTCAGGGTAGCAGATGAGATGATGCTATGGTTCTCTGCTATCCTTTTCAACCACATGAAGGGCTGAACTCTGTTGATTGTTGGACGAGCTGCTTGATGGATTTTGCATCATCTCCATCTGATAGCCACTAAGGATACCATACAGTGCTGTGAGAGTAAGGGTAGAGAGGTTTTCAGTTCTCTTGATGGCCATACAATAGTGAGTCCATTGTCTAGGAAGAGAGAACATGAACTTCCTCACTATGTCCCTATTCTTAAGTTTTACTCTAACATCCATTAGAGAATCCACAATCTCGACATACCTGAAGTATTGTAGAGTCATGGTTTCACCTGTCTTGTAGGTGAACTTCTCAAACTACTGCTTCATGAGGTCTTTCTTGTTCTCTTTGGCTTCCTCAGACCCCTCATACATGAGCTTCAATGCATCCTAGAGCTGCTTAGCAGTCTTGCACTTCTTGAAGCCTCTGTATATGGAGTTAGGAAGAGCAGTTTGGAGGGCGGTCATTGCTTTCTGATCTACATCAATCTTCTTCCAGTCTTCTTTAGAGTAGTCAACCATTTCCTTTGGTATCATCCCACCTCCAGTAGTAGCTGAAAAGGTGCTTGGGATGTGAGGTCCTTCGATAACAAATCTTCACATCCTGCTATCTTGAGACTTGATGAACCCTTCCATACGTTGGCACCAAGTATCAAAGTCATCAGGAGTGATCAGTGGAGACTTTGTTATAGTATCGGTTTCCATATCAGCTTTAGCAAGAGCTGCCATTTGAGTTGTTAAGTGTTTTGTGAAACTGAATTGATCAAAGATGGTGACATCTTACAATCAAGAGCTTGAAAAGCTCTGATACCAATTGTAGGACCGGTGAAAGGTGGTCAATACAACAGTTTCATGGGATGGAGAGATAAGAAACACTTAGTAAATCAAATAGGGAACTGGTTAGAGATTATGCAAATAACACAAGCAAAAGAACAAGAACAAGAACACTTAAATATGATTTTCAAGAATGATGTTTATTTCATGTTCTTACAAGTGTTACAAAGCATACATAAAGATACAAGTACTTGAGACACTTTATACTACATCCTACAGCCGGTCATACTTTGAAGGACAGCTGGATACACTAATCTAGACAACAAGATCAATGTATAGTCAAAAGGCAGATTGCCTTTTGACTAGTGACTATGACATACCATAGCTCACATCCTTATCTATTATAAAAAGGATAAAAGTACATAGTTGGAAAGTTACAGACAAAAGACCTTAACATACAGTTGACAAAAGCATGGACTTTTCACCAACTCACATAAGAGAAAGCATGTTTTCTTTGTCTTCGGAAGAAATCAGTCTTTGGTTTCGGAAGACTTTGTCCTTGAAGCTTCGGAAGACTTCATCTTTGGCTTCGGAAGATATGGTCTTTTGGCTTTGGAAGATTTGATACTTAGTATAATTCACTGAGTTGTATCAAATCTTCCTTAGTAACTTCCTTATACTTCATTTCAACATGTTGAGAGCTCTTGGTTGTTCTTTGGTTGCATCAGCCTTTAAGTGTACTCATTATAGTGATTTGCCTTCTAAAGCTGTTTTCTTCTTCTTTCAGAAGTCTTCTTCTTGTTCATAGGGATGGTACACTTAGTGAGAGCTGCCATTTAAGCTGGTTACTTTGTTATTAGCCTTAGTGAGGGCTGCCATTTGAGCTGGTAAGTGTTTTGTGAAACTGAAGGGATTTAAGATGGTAAGATCTTATAATCAAGAACCTAAAAAGCTCTGATACCAGTTACTGGATTGGTTATGGTTAATGCAACAGTTTCACAAAGTGGAGAATGTCCACACTTACTATATCAAATAAGAAACCAGGCAAAGAAACAAAGAACTAACAAGTAAAGAACACAAGTATTGGTTTTCAAGGATGATGTATATTTCCCTCAAGTAATTTTACAAGTGTTACAATGCTTAGTCCAAAGACTGGGTTACATGAGATACTTTATACTACAACCTACAACCGGGCATACTTTAAAGGCCAGCTAGACACAAATCTAGACAACATGATCAATGTAGAGTCAAAAGACAGATTGCCTTTTGACATGTGACTATGACATGCCATAGCTCACATCTTAATATATTACAAAAAGGATAAAAGTACAAGAGTAAAAAAGTTACAGACACAGTCACCATAATGTATAGTTGACAAAAGTATGGATATAATCACCAACTTGTATAAGTTGGTGAGTCTTCAGAGCTGGCTGCGGAAAGTTATTCAGCTTTTGTCAAAAGTGTGGCAGAGACAAATGTCTTTTAAGTCTTCGGAAGAAATCAGTCTTCAAACTTCGGAAGACTTTGTCTTCAAGCTTCGGAAGACTTCATATTTGGCTTCGGAAGATTTCTGTCTTTGGCTTCGGAAGATTTGACACTTAGTAAGTTTTTCTTTGTGCATGGTCAAACTTCTGAAATAACTTGCTTGAACTTCAACTGCATGCTGAGAGATTTTGGCTAGCATCAGCCTCTAAGATAACTCTTACATGACATCAATGTACAATCAAGTTATTGAGGCGGAGGTTATATCGAGAAGCAATATTGGTTGCCACACGTTCATTCCAAGAGTCAGTTTAACGCCGTTGTGACAAATGAATTTTATTCAAGTATAAAAGAAGGCAGGTTCAGATAGCAGATTGTTTTGCAATGACAATAAACAAAAGTTAAGGGCAATCTTTGTCTAGAGTTGGTTTGTATCTAAAAAAATGTTTTTACACACGGTCAACTATGTGCCATTATCTAGGGTCAGGGGTAGAGATGGACTTAACCTGCTAATCGTAGATCAAAATAATAAGCCTACTAATGTTACTATTAATGTTGTTTACAAAGAAGTATTTACACATTTATGATTAATCAGGTTTTAAATGTAATTTTATAAGTGTTTCAAAAATATATGCAAAACTTTTTTAATTTTAGTTTTTAAATATATATATGAACCGTGTAACACACTGGTTACTAAAGCTAGTATAATATATTAACCCATTCATCACTCAAAATTTACAAACTAGACTCTTAAATTGCCAAAGGTTTAACTTGACCACTAATACTATATATAATATAAAATATTAACCCATTATTTTTTAGTAATTTGATTTTGTTAATTAATATATATTTTAGTAATTTGTTTTTCTTAATTAATATTTGTTCTCTAATTAAAAAAACTAATTTGTAGTTATGTTTAATATTTTTTCTTGGTGTCTTGTATTCAATTTTTTCTTGGCGTCTTGTATTCAAAAAATACTTTTGTTTTTAATGTGCACATACCGTGAATAATGAAACTAGTACCGATCGAAAAATATCGGTACCGTTATATAAATGTTTTATCTCTGATTCGATCTTCGAGAACAAGTCTCTATAACTTAATACGTGCTTGTGTACTTAAACATTTTAATATCAACGTTATAAAGACGCCACACATGTTTTACTTCTACTAAAAGTAAAACATAAATATGGAGCGCAATATATATACTGAGAAAGTTTACTATACAAAGTTAAAAAATCGTACAAAGTGTGCGAAGTAATTCCAACCATTGATTTAGAAGATGGACGGTTCAGATTAAAAGTAAAAATAATCACGTATGGAATGATGGCCGGATGAATAAATTCGGAAATAGGCTACAGTTGACTTAATTTAAATTCCCCCAGTTTTTTTAAACGTGTATAACTTTTTATACGATGTTATTTTTTTTAAAAGTTACAAAATAAAATCGAGCATTTTATTCCCTTTAATTTGAGTATAGTATTGCTATAATTTTTTTTAAATCAACACTTTTAAAAATAAAACGTCTATGTGTTGTGCGTATAACTTGCGTGATTATTAACTGCGTAATTATAAACATAACTTGCGTAATGATAATATAACTTACGTAATTATAAATATAACTTGCGTTTTTATAACATGAGTAATTTTACTTTACGTAATAATAGATATAACTTGCGTGATTATGAATATAACTTGCGTAATTATATACCTTTTATTCGTAATTATGAAGCGGACGGAACTACCACTACGTCAAAAGCACATGTCATGCCCTAGTGACTTCGTACGGTTTGCACGCAAATTACACTTAGTATAGTAACCGCCACGCACGCACGCACGCAACGCACCTATGGATCGATCGATTGATCATACGCATAAATGAGAAAATACCTTGATGAAAAAGAACTTGTTCTAGTATATGTTTTCACACAAATCATTAAACCTAAATATACACGCATCTAAATCCCTTGATACAAACAGGGGTTGCCTATTGCCTAATCAAAATCTTCATTTTTATAGTTTCGGTCAGATAACTTCGCCTGAATTCGACTAATTTCAGGTGAAAAAGAACTTGATCTCATATATCATTGCACTTTCGATTCGTAGCCTCATTGTTTTCCGCGTTCTCTTTCTCAAAATTTGAACCTAGGTATGTATCTTCGAATATGGATGTTCTTGCCATGTGAACTTTGATAATTGTGGCCGCATTTGTTGTTTTCTTATGCGTGATGAGATGAAAGAGGTTGAGGGATCTGAGCGTTCATCTGGATGTTTGATTGTTGAAGAGAAGGCAATTGGAGGAGCCCTAGGGTTTAGTGATTCTGCTTCGAGGAAGTTCTTCAATTTGAATAAGGAGAAAAAGCGATCTCGAGTTGTTCTTAGTGATTCTGAGTCGAGTGATAAGTTGGGAGAGCCTGTTCGCCGGAAAGTTTACGAATTCAGTACAGGTTTAGTGGAAAATGAAGATTTTCGAACCGAGAAAAAGGTTAACAGCGGATTAGATGAGTCTGATGAACTGGATGAAAGTAGGATTAGGAAGGATAGTAATAATGACAGACATAAGTTGATGTTACTTGGGAAATATGTGAATCAAAGGGAATCTGGAAGTGGTAGTAGCAGGATGATTAATGACAACAGAATGGATCTTGATATAAATAAAAAGGGTGCTAAATTTGGTGCAAAGAGTAGTGTCTATGCGAAGGAGCATGGAGAATTCAACTTACAGTTATCTGTATCAAATGAAATTGAAGAAGAAGATTTTGATGGAACAGTTGGATTGCAAGAAAAAGATGGTGTTTTGAAAGTACTGGTAGATGATAATAAACAGAAGGAAGATAGGACTGGTGTACGAACCCATAGCACAGTAAAGTTAGTAAAAAAAGATGCAAATATAAAGACACGAATGAAGACTGTTACTTCAGTGAAAAACAAGGAACGCAAGATTCAGCGTGCTGGTTACACTGAAAAACAATTATTACGTGAGAAGATTAAGAATATGCTTCTAGGAGCTGGATGGACGATTGATTATAGACCAAGAAGAAACAGAGATTATTTGGATTCTGTATATATTAGTCCATCTGGAAGTGCGTATTGGTCTATAACTAAAGCTTATGATGCTCTCAGAAAGAAAGAGAAAGATAGTTCAAAAGATGGTGGAGACTTTACTCCTTTACCCAGTGAGATACTTTGTAAATTAACAAGGCAGTCACGAAAGAAAATTGAGAAAGAAATTGAAATGAATAGAAAACATGAAGGCAAAAGTAGGAAGTCTAAAAGGGCTAAGGTGAAAAAATCTGCACAGGACAAAACCAGTAAGCTATCAGAAAGGAGATGGGATGAAGAAAGTGGTAATTCTGATATGGCAATACCACAAAAACATGGTTTGAAAAAGTCAACTATTCATACTAATTCTCATATTGTACAAGGTGAAAAAAACAGAAAAATTGGCAGACTTACTTTGCTAGTTCGTAGGTCTGACAACAGGCTAAATTCAGAGGACAATGGGTTTGTTTCATACTCGGGAAAACGAACCCTGCTTTCATGGTTAATCGACACTGGAATGGTTTCTGTTGGTGAAAAGGTGGAGTATATGAACCTTAGAAAAACACGGGTAATGCAAGAAGGCTGGATAACTGAAGATGGAATTCATTGTGATTGCTGCAGCAAAGTCATAACAATTGTGAGATTTGAGCTTCATGCAGGAAGCAAACTTGGGCAACCGTTTCCAAACATTTTTACAGAATCTGGCAAGTCATTATTGCAGTGTCAGATTGATTGTTGGAATAAACAAGAAGAGTCAGAAAGGAAGGGGTTTCATGCTGTAGATATTGATGGTGATGATCCTAATGATGATACATGTGGGATATGTGGGGACGGTGGAGATTTGATCTGCTGTGATGGCTGCCCATCGACCTTCCACCTAAGCTGCTTAGACATGCAGGTATTGCGGCCAACTGATATGACACATTTCCATACAGATTTATTTCATTATTTCAGGTTTTACATGTGTCAAGATGATAGTTAGGGAGTAAGGGGGATGAAAAGGTGCTCCATAATTCAATAAGTATGTTAAAAACATCTAAACATGTTTTTGAGAAAATGATACGGGATTGCTATGTACAGACTGATTTTATCGATGTAGCTTCCTGAACAGGTGGATCAAATTCTCTTCTCTTGTTATTTCAGATGCTTCCCCAAGGTGATTGGCACTGTCCAAATTGTGCTTGCAAATATTGTGAAAGAGTTGGTGGATATGGCACCAAGGCTAGAGGTAGAACTGAAAGTTCACTTCTTACATGCTGTCTGTGTGAGAAAAAATGTAAGATCACTCTTCTAGAAGGACCTTTTAGTTTGTTTTATGGTTATAAGTTTGTATTCTTTGTCTTGTTTTACATAGTGTTGAAATACAACGTACTGTTGCAGATCATAAATCATGCAGCCCAGAGACCTATGACATACCTATTGATGCCAATGATTTGAATCTTCCTTTCTGTGAACAGAAGTGCCAAGAGGTATAAAAGTTCTATATTTTATGGAATTTATTTGAAGTAATACAATAGATATTGTGATGACTGCGACTTGGGATTGAGACTATTACATGAGGTATTATGTGCATAGGTATATTGGGTTTTGTGATTAAGGACGCCTTCAAATGTTTGCTGTCCTTGATTAAAGGTCTCGGTATTGCATAAACACACCCTAGGATACATTGTCGTGGATGTTGGAATGAAAGTGCAAACATCTATTCTTTATTTTTTCATAAGAGAATGGTAAGAGAACTATTCTAATATTCTATTGTTTTTACAAGGAGAGGACAAATAAGCAATTTTTCCTTTAATAAAACAGTGGAAATTCTACTACTTAGGCTTCTGGTGTCCGGATCCCATGAAAGCATCTTCCATTGCTAGATGAAGTTAGTATTAGATCATCTTGCCAAGTTAGGTATTCTTTATAGTCATGGTCCCAAATATGAATTTACACTCTAGTTATGGAGAGCTACTAGAGGACCCATCAAGCCTTGTAGAATTAGTGGTTGGTGAGGAGATTGGGTTCTTACTTTCATGTGCAAAGTATCATATTTCATCGGCTATGATGATTTTGTTTCTGTTTAGCACTAGTAGTGTGTTTATGGTTAATGGTAGGTTAACGAAACTGATGAACCTGAAACTAAATCGGCCCTAGAAATAAGGTAATATGATTGGATGGTTGCTTTTTTGTTACATTGCTAGGTTAACTACTTAACTATTACTAATGAGTAGATGTCCATAAGTTAAATTTCACACAATCTTACCAAACATACTTCAATAGTAATAAAATAAGAGTTCGGAGAAAAGCGTAAACCAACAATCAGGATTGTTATAGCTCTACAAAAGCGTTCAAATTACCTTGTTTATTCTGAAGTAAATACCTAATAAACAATTTTTTCATGCTTTTTCTCCATTCGTATGCCCTACAAAATATCAACTTTGGTGCTTCTTCCCTCTCTACCGATTTCTTTCTTTATATAACTATGAAGAGTAACAAAGAGATAAAAAAAAGTCAAAGAAACAATTACAAGTGTTGCAAAACACATGAAGATATTTAATTCTAGATGATAAATTTATAAGGGTTATCATTTTTCTTATCTAATTAACATGTTTCCAATGTGTATATTTTTATTATCATCTTTGTTCAACATGTATTGGAGCCAAGGCTCAAGAGTTGGGCTCCATGGTATGCATCCTTTTGACAATAAGATAATCCTTATTTGGAGTAAGATTAATAAGATCCATATCTCATTAGTAGATGTGCCCATGGCCTTGTAGCGTAGTGACATTGTTGTTTGCCTTCTATAAATGTGGTGTGGGTTTAAACCCTTGCAAGTGCAGGATTAGGTTGGTAATTTAGGAGTAAAATAATTGTTAAAAAAAGATTATCTCTAGGTGTCACCAGTTTGTAACTGGCTAAAGTAGTAATGAACATGATATCTATCCTCAAATGAGGTAAAAACATAGATGATGGGGCGATATGGTCAAGTACATTACTCGTTTTGTGTGAAATTAGTTAAAGTCTTACCACAGTTTTGCCTTTATGTGTAAGCAGGTGGGATGTTGAGGGGCTTTTTCTTTTTTTCGGGGTTGTAGATCTTTTCTTTAATATGCATTGTGAATATTTGTAGGTAGTTACTTTAGTCAAAGGATAAGCTGGAGTACAAGTGACCTCATCTGGCTTTTGTTGGCTTAATTACATGGATATTCAAACAGAAAATTAGACAATTAATAGAAAATTAGAAGTTCTGGACACAAATTATAACATAATAGAAAATTAGAAGTTTAGGATTAATATAAAAAAGGTAATGCATAACAAATAAGATATGATAAATTGATAAGGAATTATCCTGTCAATTTTTGAGGTATAAGATAGTTGTTACTGTTACAGCATCTCCCTTGTGTAATGAGAAACAATGACAATTAACCAACATGTGACATCTAGAACATGTTTGATTAGGTACATGATGATTTATGTAATATCCTACTTACTAGTGAATATTATACAATTTGGAGATTTAGAACAAATGCTTTGTCGTGCTATAATAATATAATTGCCTACTTTTGCAGCTATACATCCGCTTGCAGAAGCTTCTGTGGGTGAAACATGAATTGGATTCAGGATTCTCATGGTCACTTATCCATAGATCCGATCCATTACCAGATGTGTCCTCTGTTAGCTATTCACAAAGAGTAGAATCCAATTCTAAACTGGCTATTGCTCAGGCTGTCATGGATGAGTGTTTTTTGCCTATCATTGACGGCAGAAGTGGGATTTCTCTAATTCATAATGTTGTTTACAATTGTGGGTAAGTTCTAGGTCTTTTTTAGTATGGTTCAAGATGGGTTGCTTTGGTTTGACCCATAAACATTATTTGCAAAAGAAGAATATAATAATTATAATATTATAGTATGGAACCAAGTATTTGTGAGTGTAACGATTTAGGAGTTCATACACATTATAAATACTAGATAGAGTTTGAGCACTTTAATATGTCTATTCCCCTTTTTAACTAATCCTTTAAGATAAAACACAACCCTATATCGACCCATTCATAAGTAAACGAGTTGAATTTGGCACCTCTCTTGATAGGCTGATATCGACTTGGTTAACAGATGAAATACCTTATTCCGTACATGAGAGGGTCTTTTGCATTTTTATTTTACGTAATAATATCTCAAGATCTTAACTGATATATTCTAATTTCTCTCTAGATCAAACATTAGTCGGTTAAGCTATAGTGGCTTCTTCACAGCCATTTTGGAGAAGGATGATGAGATGATTTGTGCTGCATCCATTAGGTAAGCCCTTTACTTTTATTGTAAAAAGGTTTGCTTTTGTGAACTGCGAATGCTGATTGGTATTGAAGCTTTTGATCTTATATTTGATCATATTTTTAGGATACATGGGACCCAACTTGCAGAAATGCCGTTTATTGGGACCCGCCATTTGTATAGACGTCAAGGGATGTGCCGCCGGCTATTGACTGCAATTGAATCAGTAAGGAGATTACATATATTGCATCGCATGCAAATAAAAAGTGGCAATTTTGATCCATTTACTTATGAGTGGGTATCTGAAAGGGGTCAAACGGTTTCACTTTGTAATTATGTTGTTTTTGTAATCTTAATTAGTGCATTAATTATTTATAAAAAATAAGAAATGAGCATAAAATTGTTTGCAGGGCAACCCAACCGCTAGACTTGTTTCGACTTGTTTTGACATGTTACCCAACCCGTCCATTTTGCCCCTTGCGTTGTACAACTTCAAAATGTTCTTTTGTGACGCTTCCGACATATTATATTTTATATTTTTGTGTTCCCTGGTGGTACTTACAATTTTGTAGCAATTTCAGCAAAGAATTTGACGCTTTCTATTTTCAGGCTCTCTCTTCTCTTAAAGTTGAGAAATTGGTTATTCCTGCCGTTGAAGAGCATTTGCATACATGGACTAATGCTTTCAGCTTCAGCGCCCTTGAAAAATCACAGAAAAAAGAAATGAAGTTCATTAATATGTTGGTCTTTCCTGGAACTGATATGTTACATAAGTTGCTAATGAATCAAGCAACCCCAAAAGGTAACATAATTACATAACTTCTGAGGAAGGTTTACCTTCGAATAAAAAACATGTTAACTCGTAATAATCTTGATAGAAGTGGTAAAATAGGTTGGTCGTCCAGGTTTGTTAACAGGTCAAAATGGGTTGGGGTTGAAACATGATTTTTTTCTAGGGTCTAAATTGGGGTGGGTCAGGCTGGGTTGACCTACAAGCACGTCTATTGTTTACTTTTTTATTAGCTAACATGTTATCATGTTACTAGAACAATATTATTCTTAAAAATGGAAATATTTACACAAATAGTTTGGGAGCTGTATGCATTAATAAAACCTTTTCAACTGGTTACTTATAGCTAATATATTAATTTGACCTGTTTCACATTAAAACAAACCCAAATTAATGTATTCATCATGATAGTTGAAATTGCCACATCTATTTCCCCATACTTCAAAATGTACTTAACATTGGTATTCTAATCCGTACTGTAGGCAAGAAAGGTATGGACGTAGAAAACAAGTCCTTGGGAACAGAATTGAATTATGCAGCCAAACAGAATGGTGACTTCAGTACTGGAAACCCTTCTGAACTTGAAATCCAGTTATTTGGAAAGATATCAGATGAACAGTCTGATCTTAGTGTTTTAAAAAATGTGGCACCTGAAGGGAATAAGACTAGTGAAGGAAGTGGTGGTGCTGATTCTGGTTTAAAAGTTGAAGAAATTGATAGACAGAAGGGGAAACGAATTGCCATTGGAATCTCTGATGCCAATGTACTTCAATCCCCAGTCCCTGATTGTGCTGCACATGATACCGATTCTACTGAAGTAATAGCAAATTGTTCCGATTCCATGAATGCACATTCTGATTCCATTCTCGTGCTGAATGACAACATGAATGATTCCCATTCCCTGAAAGCAGGCCTCCAGTTCCCCTGAAAGGAATCTGGTTCTGTTGGTGCAGGTTCCATACAAATGGTAAAAGAAATTGATGTGCAGGATGCCAACAATAGGAATGTTTGAATTTCTTCAATTTACAAGAAAATGTAGAAGGATTTACAGAGTAAATTGTATAGACATGATCTCTTGCAAACTGCACCATCTTGTTACCCTTGTGACTTTATGAATTTATCACAGCTTTATCCATTAATGTAAGCTTGGACCAGTATCATTGCAATTGAAATGGGTCTTTCTTGGATGATTCATAAGGATTTTCTTACTAACTATTGTAAAATGAGCAACGCAGCATTGAAGGCAATATGTTTGTGATCTGATAAGACTTGTTATGGCAAATGGTTCGTTGGAATTCGATTGAATTGAAATATGAGTTCTGTTTATTACGTGCTTGGTTTGTATAATTTGTTTGTAGTAGAATCTCAAATCGGGGGAATGAAATGTATGATGGAGAATGAAGTGAATTTGAGTTCATATGAATTCTCTCATGTCTTTTTAAGTAAAGGGGATTATTAATTTATTCCAAATAGATATATTCATCTAAAGGAATTAAAATCTCTTTACCAACGGCACCGCCATCATTGCAAAATAAATTCTTTAACAAAGTTACTTGCCTAACATACTTATATTATAGAGAGTAAATTACAATTTTGTCCTTTAAGTTATATCTAAAATTATAGATTTTTTCTTTAAACTTTGATAAATACACTAAGCGTTCTTTATTTGAAAATTTATCATGCTTTCTGTCCTTTTAACTAACAAAAGTTAACTTTTTCAGTTATTTTTATAGAAAAGACCTTTTTGTCCTTACCACTTAAATGACGAAATCTGTAATTTTCACTAGTGTTTTATTTCTTTCCTTTTTGTTTTTATTTTTTTTACTTTACTTTCTTAATTTTTTTTATTTTCTTAATCACTTTTATTTTTATAAACTTATTTTTTTAAAAATGATAACTTTGCCCGTATACCCTTAAAATAATAGAATGTGTTATTATTAATCTTTTATTTTCTTTTTTTTATGTTTATCTTATTTTATTTTCTTTACTTTTATTTATTTTTAGCCATTTTTGTTTAAAGAAAATTATTATAAATATTAGTTTTAAATTTTTATAAAATGTAATTTTATTTAGAGATTTTTATTTTTTTTTATAAATTTATTTTCATTTGTTCACTTTATTTTAATAAAACCAATAGAAATTATACATTCGGTTTTTAACATTTTTAGTACAACATTTTTTAGTCGTTTCAAATTATTTGATTTAGGGTTTATATTCGAAACCGATGGGAGAAAGTAAGATTTTGGTTTATGATATGAATTTCTAATTTTTCGTATTCAATCAAATGGTTTGTTTTTAAATAAAAATATAGTGTGATAGCTTGTAACTTTAATTTGAAATAAAATATACTAAAAAGGTCTCTAAACAACTATTCGAGAGTTTTTAAATAAATAAAGCATTCATATTTTCTTTAGTTAAATGCAGTTATTATCAATATAAATCAAAACCAAACCACTTAAAATTAAAACGAAACCGAACCAAACAATTACTAAGGGTTTTGGTTTGGTTTGGTTTTACGATTAAGCTTATTAAATCTTTTACAATAAAAAACACTTAAATACTCCATGTATTAATCAAAGCTTAATTATGCATATAGTCTAACTTAGAATAATTATAACCAAATAAAATATAAAAAGTCACATTTCAAAATCATACGGTCTCTAGTATAAACTGTAAGCCAAATTGTGTAACATAATTGAAAATTCTTATACAAAAAAGGTAACAAAAAAACGATGGTGAAACAAAAGCGATTACTAGTTTAAATTTTATAATATGAAAAATATATTTTAAATTCTCTAATTTGTTCTCGTATGATTAGAAAGCTAGATAACTAATTTTTAGAAACAAAAAATATAATAAATTAAAAACCTATAAATAAAAATATATTTTATAAAATATTGAAAATAATTAAGTAATTATATTTCAGATAAGTTTATAAAATAAAAAGTGATTAAAAAAGACAAAGTAAATAAAATAAAACAAAATGAAAAAAATAAAAGATTAGTGACAATTACAGATTTCATCTTTTAAGGGGTAAGGGCAAAATGGTCCATTCACACAAAACTAACTGAAAAAGTTAACTTTTGTTAGTAGAAATGATATAAAGCGTGATAAGTTTTTAAATAAAGGACACTCAGTATAATTATAAAAGTTTAAGGACACGATCCATAATTTTAAACATACTTGAAGGATAAAATTTATAATTTACTCTATATTATATTAGCTTTAGTAAACACGTGAATTACACGTATTTAAAAAATATAATAAAAATATATTAATTATAAAATGATATTATGATAAGATATGATTGAAATTATATGTGAGTAAAGACTATAAATAATAAAATAATGATATCAACTTTTAAGCTTTTTCTTTTCTATTTTTCTAAAAAAATTAAACATTTTGTTTCAAAACAAATATTTTTAAAAAACGATGTCATTTTTAAAAATTTTTGTATTATAACTCTCAATTCTAATTATTTTGGTTTATAAAAAATACTTTCTAAGAGCATCAATTTTAAAATATTTCGTATTTTTAAAAAAGTTTAATGTTTTAGAAAAAAATCTTATTTTACAAAAATTTGTTTCTTTAGAAATAGCACCAATAAAAAGATCTCTCTTAATTTATTAAAAAATAGCTTTTAATCTAAAAAGAGTTAAATATTATATTAGTAGTTAATCTTCCTGCTCTAATAAAAGGGTAAATGGAGATGCCACATGTCAACACCACATTCATTCTTATCAAATTTTTTCCGCTTCTCTCTCCAATTAAATAACTACATTAATTACAAATAATATTATTTATTTATTTTTGCATTATAATTATTGTTTTAAAAATTAAGAAAGAGATCTTTTTATTAATGTTATTTTTATAGAAATACTTTCTTATAAAAAGATTTTTTCTAAAAAATCAAACTATTTTTACGTAATATATTAAAATTGTTTATTTTAAAGTAAATTTTTTATGCAAAAATAATTAAAATAGGAAGTTATAGTAAGGAAATTTTTAGAAATAAAAAATTTTAAAACGTTATTTTGAAACAAAATGTTTACTTTATCTTTGAAAAAAATAAAAAAAAATTAAAAAGTTCATATTATTATTTTATTACTTATAGTTATTACTCATACGTAATTCTAATCATAACATGTCTTAGTATATCGTTTTATAATTAATAATTTTTATTTTATTTAATATTTTATTAATTCAACCCGTGTAATACACGGGTTCACTAAAGCTAGTGTAATCTATACTAGTAAAGCAAAATGTCTAGAAGGCACATATTATATTTCTACACTGTCCACCTAGCCTCCATCTAGGATTTCTACATATGTCGTTACTAGAATGAAAGTTAATCTTTTAATGATACATTAAATGCTAATTATTATTTATATATTTTACAAATTATAAACATATTTTTAATAAAATAAAAAACAAAGCTCTTTTTTATTAAAAAACAAGCTTCTTTTTATTAAAAACAATGATATTTTTAAAATAAATCTATATTAATAAAACCAAATAAAATTTTATCAAATGTCATCTTGTTACACCATCATTGTCACATGTCCTCTTCTCACACCATCTGTAAGGATTACACTTAGAGACTGATGCAACCAAAAGAGCTCTCAGCATGCACATGCAAGTACAAGAAAGTTACTTTGGAAGATTTGATATAACTCAGTGAATTATATCAAGTATCAAATCTTCTAAAGCCAAAAGACCAAATCTTCTAAAGCCAAAGATGTAGTCTTCCGAAGCTTTAAAGACAAAGTCTTCTGAAGCCAAAGACTGATTTCTTCTGAAGACTGAGAAGACATGCTTTTTCTGAATCATCTTTTGATAAAAGTTGAACAACTTTCCGCTGCCACTTCTGATGTCTCACCAACTTGCATGAGTTGGTGAAAAGGTCCATGCTTTTGTCAACTGTAGATTAAGGTCTTTGTTTGTAACTTTCCAACTATGTACTTTTATCCTTTTTGTAATAGATTAGGATGTGAGCTATGGCATGTCATATTCACTAGTCAAAAGGCAATATACCTTTTAACTCTACATTGATCTTGTTGTCTAGATTAGTGTTTCCAGCTGGCCTTCAAAGTATGGCCGGCTTTAGGATGTAGTATAAAGTGTCTCAAGTACTGTCATTTCTCTTTAAGCTTTGTAACACTTATAAAAGAACTTGAGTGCAATATACATCATTCTTGAAAATCAACTTTGAGTGTTCTTGCTCTTGTTACTTGTGTTCTTTGTTTCAACCGGTTCCCTATTTGAATTGCTAAGTGTTATTAACTCTCCCACCTTGTGAAACTGTTACATTGATCATAACCGGATCCTGCAATTGGTATCAGATAATTTCAGGCTCTTGATTGTAAGATCTCACCATCTTAAATCTCCTCAGTTTCATAACACACTTATCAACTCAAATGGCAGCTATCTCAAAGGCTGATATGAAAACCGGTACTATGACAAAGTCTCTACTGATCATTCCTGTTGACTTTAATACTTGGTGCCAACGTATGAAAGGGTTTATCAAGTCTCAAGATAGCAGGATGTGGAGATCTGTTGTCGAAAGACCTCACATCCCAAGCACCTCTTCAGCCACTGCCGGAGGTGGGATGATACCAAAGGAAATGGCTAACTACTCTGAAGAAGACTGGAAGAAGATTGATGTAGATCAGAAAGCCACGACCGCCTTCTAAATTGCTCTTTTAAACTCCATATACAGAGGCTTCAATAAGTGCAAGACTACTAAGCAGCTCTGGGATGCACTAAAGCTCATGTATGAGGGGTCTAAGAAAGCCAAAGAGAACAAGAAAGACCTCATGAAGCAGTAGTTTGAGAACTTCACCTACAAGACAGGTGAAACCATGACTCAACAATACTTTAGGTATGTTGAGATTGTGGATACTCTAATGGATGTTGGAGTAAAACTTGAGAATAGGGACATAGTGAGTAAAACTTGTGGATACTCTAAGAAGGGACACTATTCTCTTAGAGAGAAGGAAGAACCAAGGATGACCAAGTCTGCAAGAAAGAACTTGATCAGGGATACTAAAAGAAAATCCAAGAAAGCCCAAGAGATCAAGACCACCTTCAACTCCAAGCAAAAGCAAGTTTTTATCTCTGCTGGATTTGAAATGGTAAAGGCTGAAGACTCAACTATGGATTCTAGTACCAGGATTCCTACTTCATGTCCAAATCATCCTGGTCAAGAGAGGAAGGCGGATAAAATGTTCACCACTGTTGCACAGCCTGAGCCATCTAGTTCCAAGAGCAAACCTCATCCCAAAAAGCTTGCTGCATCATCTGAAAAGGTGAAGAAGGAAGTGGAAAGTGATCAAGCTCAGCCTCCTACTCAAAGGAAGACTCTTAGAATCATGCAAACTGAATGCATCATGTGTGGTAGTACTTCTCACTTTGCAAAGGATTGCATCTACAATCCCAAAAGTACTATCCATATGTTCAAGAAGAAAACTTCTTAGAAGAAGAAGAAGATAGCTTCGGAAGGAAAGTCTTTTCCTTCCGGAAGCTCCAAAGTGAAGAAGAAAATTAGTGAAAACTTACTTTCGGAAGAAAATTTAGTCTCGGAAGAAAGAAATGCTTCCAAAGCACTGAAATCTGCTGTAGTGGATGCAAAAGCTTCCAAAGGTTCAGTCTCCAAAACTTCCGAAGTCATCAAAACTTTCGAAGTATTGAAGGCCAAGTCTAGTCTTCCAAAGATGGTGTGAAAGATGAAGGAAGGCCATATGACTGAAAGTTCTTAATCAACAACATAAAATGATCCTCATAACTTGCATATAGGATCAATTACTGTTGCATTATCTTCTTTTCACTTTGATAAGCCCAAGACCAATAAGGTTTAGGTTTCCAAATGTAACTAACCATCTCTTTATGTGCAGGAACAAGTCAAGACCAAAAGGAATGTATGGATCATTGACAGTGGCTATTCCAAGCACATGTCAGGCAATGGCTCTTTGCTTCAAAACTTTAAAAGAATTGATGGAAGGCCAGTTGCTTTTAGAGGAGAATCTGGTTACATTACAGGAAGGGGCAGAGTCACAAATGGTAAGCTCAGCATTAAGAAGGTAAACTTTGTTAAGGAGCTTGGATACAATCTTTTGAGTGTATACCAATTTTGTGATCAAAGGCTCAACATGCTCTTCACTGCGCATGAGTGCATTGTTCTCAAGCCCGGGGTGGTCATTCCTCAAGAGCATATCCTGCTCAAATCCCTTAGGAAAGGGAACATGTATAAGATGGGCTTGCAAGAAACATCCCTTTCAGGAGAAGTTTCTTGCTTTCTATCTAAAGCCAATAGTGATGAGTCTTTCCTCTGGCATAAAAGAATGTGCCATGTAAACTTTAAACACATGAATAAATTAATTAAAAATGATTTGGTAACTGGAATGCCAAAGAAAGAGTTTACAAGTGATGACCATTGTGTTACATGTCTGAAAGGGAAGCAACACAAAGTGTCTCACAAGCCAAAGAATGAACTCCATTACTACTCCCCTACACTTATTACATATGGATCTCTTTAGCCCCACCAATTTAATAAGTCTAGGAAGGACCACTTATTGCTTGTTGATCACAGATGATTTCACAAGATATACTTGGGTCTTCTTCCTTAAAACTAAGGATGAGACTGATGAAATCTTAAAGAACTTCATTCTGAAAATTGAGAATCAATGTGATCACAAGGTCAAGACCATAAGATGTGATCAAGGAACTGAATTCAAAAACTAAATACTTGATGCATTTTATGATGAAAAGGGTATTACAAGACAATATAGTGCTCCCAGGACTCCTCAGCAAAATGATGTTACTAAGAGGAGAAATAGGACACTTACTGAAGCTGCAAGAACCATGTTATCTGACTCTAAACTGCCCATCACCTTCTGGGCAGAGGCAGTCAACACTGCCTGCTATGTGAAGAACAAAGTTTTAGTAGTTAAGACTCATTGTCAGACTCCTTATGAACTGTGGCACAAAAGGAGACCTTTTATTGGTTTCCTCAGATCATTTGGATGTCCTTGCACCATCTTGAATACCAAAGATCAAATAGCCAAATTTGCTGAGAAAGCAGATGATGGACATTTTATTGGATACTCTTTCCAAGCCAAGGCTTATAGAGTATACAATATTAGAACTAAGGAGTCAGCCAATATGACCTTCAATGAGCACACACCCAGTGTGAAAGGTTCTGGTCCTGATTGGTTGTTTGATCTTGATTTAGTTACCAACTGTTTTAACAAATCTTGTGAAGATGTTTCAGGATCTACAGGTTCCTTATCATCAGGAGATTCTGATCCAAGATTTGAGCTGAGAAGACCAAGTGTTCAAACTACTTCAGCTCCAGTGGTAACTAGCCCTGCAGTTAGAAATCCTGTCAGCACAACCATGACAAATTCTTCAGCTGATACATCTGAGGTGCCTATAAATTCTAGCACAGAGGCATAGAACTTAGATGAAGGAATTTCCAATGTAGGAGGAGATGGAGGTGGTGAGAGTGATCAAGAATTTTTTTGATGCTGATAACCACTCCATAGAAGACAACATCAATGATGTGACACACTCATTGGATCAAGTTTCTCTTGAGAAGTGTGTCAATGTGGTGGATGATAATCAAGCACCAGAGATGAATTTCACCAATTTAGATCTGTCCAACCAACTTGCTGTGATTCCTCAACTCAGAATCCACAAGTCACATCCCACCATAAACATCATTGGAGATGTTGAGACCGGGGTAAGAACAAGAGGACAAACCCACGACAAAAATATTTGCCTTCACTCTTGTTTCTTGTCCCAGATAGAGCCTAAAAAGATTGATGAGGACTTGTAATCTATGTCCTCTTCCTCAAGGGAAGACTACTATAGGTACCAAGTGGGTATTCAGGAATAAGAAAGATGATAGAGGACTTGTAATCAAGAATAAGGAAAGACTAGTTGTTCAAGGGTACACACAAAAAGAAGGGATTGATTACATAGATGTTTTCGCTCCTGTAGCAAGACTTGAAGTTATTAGGATATTCCTAACTTTTGCTGCATCCAAGGATTTCAAGGTCTACCATCTTGATGTCAAGTGTGTTTTTTATATGGGGTGATTGATGAGGAGGTGTATGTCAAACAACCACCTGGATTTGCAAATCCAGATCATCCTGATTATGTCTGCAAGCTTGAGAAGGCTTTTTATGGGCTGCATTAGGCTTCAAGGAAGTGGTATGAGACACTATCACTGTATCTCTATCAGCATGGATACAAGAAGGGTACTATTGATAGAACACTCTTCATCAAAGGAACAGGAAATGACTTGATGTTGGTTCAAGTTTATGTAGATGATATTATTTTTATGTCAACTAATCCGAAGCTCTGCAAAGACTTTAAGAAGCTGATGAAGAATAGATTTGAAATGAGTGACATGGGGGAACTCAATTTCTTTCTAGGAATTCAAGTGAAGCAGGTTGACAATGGAATCTTCATAAACCAGTCAAAGTATGTGCAAGACATACTTACCATACTTCATATGACTGAGTGCAAGGTTACTAGACACCCATAGCCAGAAACCACTCCTTAGGACCAGATCTTGAGGGGGAGTGTGTTGATGAACATCTATACAGGGTTATGATTGGGTCTCTTATGTACCTCACAACCAGCAGGCCTGATATCATATTTGCTAAATGTATTTGTGCAAGATATCAAGCCAACCCCAAGATGTCACACCTGGTTGCTATCAAGAGAATTCTCAGATATCTTAAAGGTGTTCCTAAATTAGGCCTTTGGTATCCAAAGAATTCTGACTTTAATCTGTATGCCTATACAGATAGTGATTATGGTGGCTGCAATATGACTACAAAGTCTACATCTGGGGGATGTCAATTTCTTGGTGGAAGGATAGTCTCATGGCAATGCAAGAAACAATCCTGTGTGTCTGCATCAATTGCAGAAGCTAAATACATTGCTGCTGCAAGCTGCTATGCTCAAGTGCTTTGGATTCAGAATCAGATGCTAGACTATGGATTCAACTTCAAGGAGACTCCCATTCACATAGACAACAACAGTGCTATCTCTATTACAGAGAATCCTGTGCAGTACTCAAAGACAAAGCACATCAATATCAGGTATCATTTGATTAGAGATAATTTTGAAAAAGAATTGATAAAACTAGTCAAAGTTAACACAAATGAACAATATGCTGATCTGTTCATAAAAGCTTTTGATGTGCAGAGATTTAAATATCTTGTATCAGCTATTGGGATGATTAACTTTGAGTAGATTTTTCTTAAACTAAACTCAAGATTATTTTTAAACAATATGTGTGTCTTAAGTTGTCTATATCATCACCATATAAACCCAGTTTACTTTGGAAGAAACTTTTCAAAACTGATATCCCTTAGAATTTTGAGAATTATTAATAAACTTTCTTTCAGAAGACATCAAGTTGTCTTTGGAAGAAAATTATGTCTTCAAAACAAATAACTACTTATGAGAAATTAACCATCAGAAGAAATCCTGATATATCTTCTGAAGCTTATTTTTCTCACCAAGTACTATGTGTATTGAAGGACCATTTTCTTCCGAAAGCAATTAAGTCTTGGAAGTTTTATTCTTTTTTATGAAAAAATTTCTGGTATTTGATATCTTTCGAAGCAAAATTTATCTAGAAAGTAAAATTACTTAAAGTAATTTTCTTCTGAAGCAAATTCTTGAAAAACTAAGGAATATCTTCCGAAGCCAAGTTGGCTTCAAAAGTTTTCTCAAAACTTTCAAAGACAAATTACCTTTGGAAGATTTTCGACTTCCAAGAAAACTACCTTTTTGGGCAGTTTTTCAGAGGTGGGATCGACATTCGGATTTCAAAGTTTATCATTTTGCATTAACTTTGTCTCAAATCTAATATATATATATATATATATATATATATATATATATATATATTCATACAACGGTTCCCCCTCATTCACTTTCTCCATCATCTGCAAGATTCAAACCCTAAATTCACCTACAAACAGGACTTGTTCTCACCTTCCTTCACCTCAAAGCTACTCAAAATGGCCAACCCTGATCTCCGAAACCAACCAGATTTTGCAATGCACTTACACAGGCAACATAATCAAGTTGCTCTGTTGTTATCTGAGAAAGATCCTGGTTTCTCAGACGTTTTCCGCTTCTTATCTCTAAACAACTACCTCACTGCCCTCACAATCGACCCTCCATTATATGAAGATCAACTTTTGTAGTTCTGGACGACCTGCCCAAGAGTTCATCTTGGATAGTGAGAAGGCACTGACTGCCATAGTGCAGGGGAGGACAATTTTCATCACTCCAGCCACCATAAACACTCATCTAAGGCTGGATAATGAAGAAGGCGACTTGTCCTTCCATAAATCTACTGTTAATGACTCATTTCGGTAGATGGGCTATGAAGGGGACTACTATGTAAGAACCTTCAGAAAAGGGAAGGTCTCATATAAGTGGAAGTACCTCCTCCATATGGTCATCCACTCCCTTTCAATCAAGCATGGAGGATGGGACCGAATTCCTAAAGACCTTTCCTATGTAGTCCATGGATGGCTCAAGGGGTCAAGTTTAGGTATTCTTAATTTGTATATACAAATCTGCTTGCAA
Source organism: Flaveria sonorensis (assembly GCA_025506505.1). NCBI lineage: Eukaryota > Viridiplantae > Streptophyta > Magnoliopsida > Asterales > Asteraceae > Flaveria > Flaveria sonorensis. The sequence goes on from CM046433.1 coordinate 37,275,300, forward strand.
ACTTGGACTTCTTAGAATATTATATGTTCCCTAGATATGTCCAGTATATTCTTAACTGTGAACTGGGCTCACTATTGAGGGGAACAGGTAATATATTCTAAAATTAGGACAGATGAAGCCTGACATCTTTAAATCAATGAGAAAGCCAACTGTTAGCTTCTCAGGGGTAGAAACAACCCTGGTCCCAAAAATGTTAGAGCTCATTGTTCAAGGTGACAACTTGGAAACACAAGCCAATGTTGAACCCACACCTTCTACATCTGCACAACCCACTCAACCACAAATCCCCATCACCTACCAAAGAAAATCCAAACGAACCTCTACTCAATCTACTCAGGTTGAGCAGGCCCCCAAATCACCTACCATATAGGAAGAAGTGGACACTAGAGCTCCTACTTCTCCAAAGGAGCAAACCACTCCTATTATTTCAATGATCAGTGCTGAGGTTCCTCATGCTCAGCCTGATGACCTCACTACCCTGGCCTTAAGCCTTCACTCTGAGTCTCAAAACTCTAGTGATCAACCTTTAGGAAAAGGTTAGCATCCCTAGCCGCTTGACCTCAACCAACCAATCCCAAGCCTAGAATTTTATGATGATGAAGACATTGGCTTTAGTGAATACCATGAGTCTCTCTTCTCCACCCCTGCTTAAGAGAGATGAGTGCTCCTGAATCACCAATGTATAGCCCACATCATCCACCCACAACTGAGATGGACCTTTCTGAACCTGTTCAGGAACCCCATATAGGAGAGGCTCTCACTTTTGCAAGTGATTACATTTTTAAGACCTCAACCATCGCAACCTAGCCCATTGACACTTCCTTTGAAGTTGTGAGTGTGCAGGGGAAAACTAGCAGCCAAGAAACACAAGCTGGTGCTGAGGAAGAAGACATTAGTCCAATTCTCTCATCCCCCCATGATTCTTTTGATAAAGATGAGGGGATACCGTAACTAAAGGTGCACAAACTATCTAAACAATGCACCTATTTAGTTTTCAAGGTTAGTCACTTAGAATCTCAGGTGACTACCTTGCAAAGAAGGGTCGATGATCAGCAACTTGAGTTCACCGATCTCAAGGGCAAGTTAGCTGAGAGACCCATTCAGAGGACTTGACCAGGTCCATAAGAACCTGTGGATGTGATGGACCTAACCCCTAGCTCCCCTGTGTAAGAGGGTGATGCTACCAAAAAAGGGGAGAAAGTCTTAATTACAATCACAGAACCTAAGAGTTCCTCTCAGAGTATGGACATGGAGGACTCACCACCCTTACTTGTAGTTGTCCATACTCAATAACCTCCTCAAGTCCATATTGATGTGGAGTCACTCATTCATAACTTGTTTGAGGAGGGTACACCAAGGGTGTCACACCCTCAAAATCCGCGTGCGGGGTTTTACCGCGAGGCGCGTGACATACCAGGATCTCAGTCATTAGTTACCAAGAACGACTCTATATGATTAATAAACAAAACCAGAGTCAACGTTTAAAATACTGCGGAAGCGTTTTTAAAACTAGAACACCCAAAACAAGTAATATGTAACGAGAATGCGCAAAACAAACGCGCCCCAAACACAAATGTATAAAATGAAAATAATCCCAATTTGTAAACAATGCAAATGTAGACAACTCAACAATGCTGACGTGCGTGCTCCTAGGTAATCTGGCAACCTTAACCTGAGAATAGCATACTAAACAAGTCAACACATGGTTGGTGAGTTCAAGAGTTTGCGTTAACATATAAACCAATCAATAGTTTTCAGAGCATAAGTAGTGTATTGCAATAGATAGCTAGTCTATTAACATAAAAATATTAATCATAGTGATCTCGCGATTGAAGCTGACTGTGATACGTTTGTTGCCTCCCGTCACGACTTACCAGGTCGTGACGAATATGTGATAGGACAAAATTGCACCCGTTTGACCTCGAGTCGCACAGGTGGGGCTCGTCAGACCCAGTAGTACTACCCAAAATTTCCCCGCTAGTCAATATTAACAATCCGAAAGTGTGAGGACTTTCCATGGTAAACAACACTATATCAATATTATACACACTCATATATAAAAGCGTTTGTGATCAACAGTATGCTATCTCCCCCAAAAGAGATTATGTAAAATGAGTGGGGCAAGAACTCACCTGGTATGTAAAGATAATTACTAAAGAGAACTGGTGATAGGTGCAAAGACAACCTTCAAAGGTTACCTAGAATACAAGAGTACATAAGTACGTGTACACAGAATCAACATGAAACCCTAAGTGCTCTACAAACCAAAGAACTCAAGGTTTAAGAAAGACAAGACACATTTGACCCCGTTGACCCGTTTGACCCGTTGGTGACATTATAGGTGATAACTCGTTAAACTAACACAACAGCATATCATACATGATCAACATACCACTTGATTACATATAGCACATCACCACCACATGTACTACTTAGATCATCATATAACTAGATATCATACAAATCATGCAAATCACAACAGGCCAAAACAGATAACAACCCAAATCAACATTCATACAACATAAGCAACACATTTAGTCACCTTAGAACCCATCCATGAACACACTAGCATGATCCTAATATCCCAAACATGCTCAAATCGTCCAATTCAAGGATTTGCACAATTAAAGTTTCCCTTTTGGGAAAGTTCATCCCAAATTCATCAAACTCACACAACATTCATGAATTCATCAATTATATACTATTTCAAGTCCATGACAACATCTAAACATGATCAACGACACCTAATCATCATGATTCATCAACTTTCATACCCAAAAGTTACTATCTTTAGTAAGGTATGAACTACAACATGCATTCTTGAATTCCTAACATTCATATCAACAATCTAGCATCTAATCATCATCACAAACACATCCATAACATTCATACATCAACCCATCACTAATTCATGCAAAATAAAGTTACTATTATTAGTAACCTATGAACAATGCACCCAAATCATGGTTTTCTTGTAAAATCGACGTTAACTAATATATATACAATACAACTAACATAATCACAACATCAAACAACCATTATTCAACATCCAATTTGATCCCAAATTGCCTCAAACTCACGGCCAAGATAACCCTATGAACAAACAACCAAAATCCAAACTTTCTTGCATAATCAACGTTAACTAGCATCAACACAACCTAACTAACATCATAACATCACCAAACGAACAAGAATTAACATCCAATTTGCAGATTTCGAACTAGGGTTTCGGCCAACACCAATAATGCATGAAAACACCAAACTAACCTTTAATTCGCGAAAGAAAACAAGAATCGATGTTCCAATGTGTTGTGGAGCTTGAAATCGATCCAAAACCGATGCTTTGTGGGTGTTCTTGGCCGAAATCGCAAAGGGAGAGGGAGAGGGAGTGAGGTCGCGGCCGATGGGGTGGGATTAGGGTTGGGTTTTGTGTTTTAAAAATATAATTTTTGCATAATACCCTTTAAACCCTTGCATTTTGTATTTTATAAAAATTAAGCTTTTTGAATAGATTTTAAATAGTTTTTAACTACTAAACACAATTATTATTAATCACAAATAACAATCATGCATAATTCCCATTTATCACAAAACACACGAATAAATATGCACGTTTTCACGTTACGCGATAACATTACAGTTAACATTCAAATCACATAAGCATAACTTAATAATCACATTGTTAATCTAATTATCATCAATTTAACATTACTGATTACTGTTAAGTCACCAACGTTCAACGACAACTAGTGTGTGCTCCCGACACGTGTATGCAAGACTTAACGGAACAAACGGAGTTTGGTAACGGAAAATTACCGGATGTCACATTATCCCCATGTTGAAAGAATTTTCGTCCCGAAAATTGCGTTACATGGTGAGTGTTCCATCACTGGTCTACTGCATTGGCACAAGGAAATCGAAATCGTGTGAGTTTTGGATGAGTTGTCACATCATCCCCATGTTGAAAGAAATTTCGTCCCGAAATTTAATCAATACCTTCACCGGCTGGCATCGTCCTTTCAAATAGCTGAGGATACTTAAGCTTCATTTGATCTTCACGTTCCCACGTGAATTCTGGTCCACGTCTCGAGTTCCAACGAACTTTGACGATGGGTATCTTGCTTTGCTTAAGCGTTTTCACCTCACGATCCATCACCTCGACCGGTTCCTCAATGAAGCGTAGTTGTTCATCTACTTGAACTTCTTCCAGTGGTACGACCATCGTTTCATCCGTTAAACATTTCTTTAGGTTTGAAACATGGAATACATCATGGATTCCACTCAATGAATCAGGTAAGGCTAGTCGATAAGCCACTGGACCAATTCTTTCCACTATCTCAAATGGTCCAACGTATCTCGGATTTAGCTTTCCTCGTTTACCAAACCGAACTACGCCTTTCCATGGTGAGACTTTCAATAAAACTTTGTCACCAACTTGAAATTCCAAGGGTTTTCGTCGCTTGTCAGCATAGCTTTTCTGTCTGTCTCGCGCTGCTGCCATGCGGTTTCTTATCTGAACAATCTTCTCAGTTGTCTCGTGTACTAACTCGGGACCCGTTAATTGACTATCACCAATTTCAGCCCAGCAAACTGGTGATCTACACTTTCTCCCATATAAAGCTTCAAAAGGTGCTGCCTTTATACTAGTGTGATAACTGTTGTTGTAAGAAAATTCCACCAACGGTAGGTGAACTTCCCAGTTATTCCCGAAATCAATCACACAAGCACGTAACATGTCCTCCAAAGTCTGTATAGTACGCTCGCTTTGACCATCAGTCTGTGGATGATAAGCAGTACTCATATCCAATCGTGTACCTAAAGCTTTCTGCAATGACTGCCAGAAGTGTGATGTGAAACGAGAATCGCGATCAGAAATAATTGAGATTGGTACTCCATGCCTCGAAACGATTTCCTTCAGATAAAGTCGGGTTAACTTCTCCATCTTATCTGTTTCCTTTATCGCTAGGAAATGAGCAGATTTTGTCAATCGATCCACGATAACCCATATTGTATCGCAACCCGTAGAAGTACGAGGTAACTTAGTAATAAAATCCATTGATATTTGATCCCACTTCCACATAGGGATCTCGGGTTGTTGTAATAATCCAGATGGTTTCTGATACTCCACTTTTACTTTGAGCAGGTCAGACACTTGCTCACATAAGTAGCTACATCTGCTTTCATGTTAGGCCACCAATAGTGCGCCTTCAAATCGTGGTACATCTTGTCAGATCCAGGATGTATAGAATACTTGGACTTGTGAGCCTCACTCATCACCAAGTCTCTCAGGTCTCCGTGGAGAGGTACCCATAGTCTATCCATGAAATAACGAATCCCATCCGGCTTTACTTCTAATTGCTTTTCCATTCCTCGTAACCCTTCTAAACTCATATTTTCTACTTTCAGAGCTTCAGTTTGAGCATCACGGATTTGTTCGGGTAATTGCGTACTAATCGTTAGTTGCAGAGCTCGCACTCGTCGAGGCTTAGCAGTCTCTTTTCTACTCAGCGCATCAGCAACTACATTTGCTTTCCCTGGGTGGTACTTAATAGCACAATCATAGTCGTTTAACAATTCCACCCAGCGTCTTTGTCTCATGTTCAACTCCTTTTGCTCAAAGATGTGCTGAAGACTCTTGTGATCGGTGTAAATGGTGCATTTGGTACCGTACAAGTAATGTCTCCAGATCTTCAAGGCAAACACTACCGCACCCAGTTCCAAATCATGGGTGGTATAGTTCTTCTCATGAATCTTCAACTGTCTAGAGGCGTATGCTATCACTTTATCCCGCTGCATCAGGACGCATCCAAGTCCTTGAATAGAAGCGTCACAATAGACTACGAAATCATCACTACCATCCGGTAACGCTAATATTGGTGCGCTACACAATTTATGTTTCAGCAACTGAAAAGCAGATTCCTGACTCTCACCCCATTTGTACGTCGTTCCTTTGTGAGTCAAAGCTGTGAGAGGTTGTGCAATCTTAGAGAATCCTTCAATGAATCGTCGATAATATCCCGCTAATCCAAGGAATTGTCGTATCTCACTCGGTGTCTTAGGAACAGACCAATTCTTTATCGCTTCAATCTTAGCAGGATCAACATGTATTCCCTTCTCGTTGACAATATGACCCAAGAATTGTACCTCACGTATCCAGAAATCACACTTAGAAAACTTTGCATACAGTTGCTCCTTTCTAAGTAATTCCAAGATTAAACGTAAGTGCTTCTCATGTTCTTCCTCGGTCCTTGAATATATCAGTATGTCATCAATAAAGACGATAACAAACTGATCAAGATAGGGTTTGCACACGCGATTCATGAGGTCCATGAATACTGCTGGTGCATTCGTCAACCCAAATGGCATGACCAAAAATTCATAGTGACCATATCGTGTACGGAAAGCAGTCTTCGAGATGTCCTCTTCTCGAACTCTCAGCTGATGATACCCAGACCTCAGATCAATCTTGGAGTAATAGCTTGATCCTTGCAGTTGATCAAACAAATCATCGATACGAGGTAAGGGATATCTATTCTTGATAGTAACCTTGTTCAGTTCCCTATAGTCGATACACATTCTAAATGTACCATCCTTCTTCTTCACAAATAGAACTGGCGCTCCCCAGGGTGACGAACTCGGTCGGATAAACCCTTTATCCAACAGTTCTTGGAGTTGGGCGGATAATTCTTGCAGTTCGTTCGGAGCTAACCGGTATGGTGCTCTCGCAATTGGAGCGGCTCCTGGAGTCAACTCAATCTGGAATTCAACTTGACGATGAGGTGGTAATCCAGGAAGGTCTTCCGGAAACACCTCGAGAAACTCACGAACTACGGGGATATCCTCTATCTTCTTTTCCTCGATCTGTTTATCTGTGACGAGTGCTAATATGGCCAGTCGACCCTTTCGTAACAACTTTTGTGCTTTCATAAACGAGATGATGCCTATCACCGCACCACTCCTATCACCTCTGACCGTAAGGACTTCTTACCAAGGGGAATCCGTATGATCTTTTCGTGGCATATGACTTCCGCTTGCTTATCGGAAAGCCAATCCATGCCTACTACCACATCAAAGCTTCCTAACGTAACAGGCATGAGATCTATGGTGAATATATGACCAGCAAGCTCTATCTTGCAGTCTCTAAGAATATGCGTTACGTGAATCTGTGTGCCGTTAGCTAACTCCACGGTGTATTTAGATTCTAAGGCTGAGGGCATATCACTTAAAAGACTACAGAACCTAGTGGACACGAAACTTCTATCGGCTCCGGTATCGAATAATACAGTAGCAAAACAACCATTAACCGAAAATTTACCAGTTACTGTTGTAGGGTCGTTTAGAGCCTCACCTGAGCCAATGACGAAGGCTCTTCCTTTGGCTCCATTGTTGTTTCCACCATTGTTGTTGCCATTACCATTGTTGTTGTTATTGTTGTTGCCATTGTTATTATTGTTGTTGTTCCCATTGTTATTGTTACCATTACCATTCCTCTTAAGCTGGGGACAGTTGCGTTTGTAATGGCCTTCTTTCCCGCATTCAAAACAACCCTTCGGAGTTTCTTGTGATTGTTGTGGCTTTCTCATCAGTTCACCCCGACAGTCTTTGGCTGCATGACCAATCTTCCCACAACGTTGACACTTGAAGTTATCACATCGACCCACATGGTGGTAGTTACACCGGTTGCACTTCGGCAGTCTTCCACCATACCCGCCGGGTCCTTGATTTGAGTGCGCCTGGTTGAAGCTTCGGTTGTTATCAAACTTCCGTTGCTGTTGCTGACTTGGCTGCTGTTGTTGAGGTTGAGATTGGCTGCTGGATGACGATCCCTTGTTGCTTGAACCATCCCACTTGCGTTTCTGGTCGGGCACGCTTGCCACCGCACCCCGTTTAGGTAACCGACCTTGCTCAACTGCCTGGTCAGTCAGCCTGTGGGCTGTTCGGATTGCTTGTTGTATGGTAGTGGGGTTAGAAGCAGTTACCATACTTTGAATTTCAGGCACCAATCCCCGTATATAATGCTCCACCCTCTTGTGCATTTCATTCACCATCCCTGGACATAAAGTGGCTAACTCATGAGTACGAGTCGTGTAGGCTTCAATTTCTGAGCCTTGCATTTTGAGTTGCCAGAACTCAATCTCCAGTTTCTGCACTTCATTCCGGGGGCAATATTCTTCAGTCATGATTTCTTTGAATTCATCCCACGGTAGTTCATTGGCCATGGCTTGACCCAACATTTGTACCTGGGCATTCCACCAAAGGTGCGGGGGCTTCAACAACCTGAAGTGCTGCTAGCTGTGCCTCTAAATCAGCAAACCTATCATCGATCACTATGTTATGGTCATCCTGTGCGTCCATGCGCTCACCAAGTGCTACCACGTTACCTGCCAGAGTATGATGTCCACCAATGGCCATCGAAAGTCGCTCCTGAAGCGTATCTACTTGGTAACGCAGCTGACGCATCTCAGATCGTATCGCAGAGTTCTCGTCAGTGAGTCCTCTAATCCGCTGTCGCTCTGTGTCCAGTGTGGCTACTAGGGCTGCAAATGCCTGCTCCAGAGGGATGCTCAAGGTAGGAAGTGTAGGCAAAGTAGAGGCGGTTGATGACCTAGTCCTAGGTCGTGTAGGTGCTACAGGTGGTACGCGCTCTCTATAAGCCATACGGTTAACGTAAGTGGGGTAGAAATCCCAGTTACGCGGAGGATCGAGCTCAGGAGGTACGAAAGGCTGATCCCAGTCTATCTCGCCGCGAGGATAAGGATGTCATGGCCAATTAGATCCCCTATCAGGTACGGGAGATGTAGGAGGTGATTCAGATCGTGCAGGTCTCTTGCCTAAATTCCTGGACGACGATGCCATGCTGCGAAGTACGTGTTGCGTATGCCAATGAGTATACAGTAAGGAGAGTAAACGGTAAGTAACTAACAACTGTGCGGTTATGTCTAGTGTGTGTATGCAACCTAGTTCCCTATAACCAATGGCTCTGATACCAATCTGTCACACCCTCAAAATCCGCGTGCGGGGTTTTACCGCGAGGCGCGTGACATACCAGGATCTCAGTCATTAGTTACCAAGAATGACTCTATATGATTAATAAACAAAACCAGAGTCAACGTTTAAAATACTGCGGAAGCGTTTTTAAAACTAGAACACCCAAAACAAGTAATATGTAACGAGAATGCGCAAAACAAACGCGCCCCAAACACAAATGTATAAAATGAAAATAATCCCAATTTGTAAACAATGCAAATGTAGACAACTCAACAATGCTGACGTGCGTGCTCCTAGGCAATCTGGCAACCTTAACCTGAGAATAGCATACTAAACAAGTCAACACATGGTTGGTGAGTTCAAGAGTTTGCGTTAACATATAAACCAATCAATAGTTTTCAGAGCATAAGTAGTGTATTGCAATAGATAGCTAGTCTATTAACATAAAAATATTAATCATAGTGATCTCGCGATTGAAGCTGACTGTGATACGTTTGTTGCCTCCCGTCACGACTTACCAGGTCGTGACGAATATGTGATAGGACAAAATTGCACCCGTTTGACCTCGAGTCGCACAGGTGGGGCTCGTCAGACCCAGTAGTACTACCCAAAATTTCCCCGCTAGTCAATATTAACAATCCGAAAGTGTGAGGACTTTCCATGGTAAACAACACTATATCAATATTATACACACTCATATATAAAAGCGTTTGTGATCAACAGTATGCTATCTCCCCCAAAAGAGATTATGTAAAATGAGTGGGGCAAGAACTCACCTGGTATGTAAAGATAATTACTAAAGAGAACTGGTGATAGGTGCAAAGACAACCCTTCAAAGGTTACCTAGAATACAAGAGTACATAAGTACGTGTACACAGAATCAACATGAAACCCTAAGTGCTCTACAAACCAAAGAACTCAAGGTTTAAGAAAGACAAGACACATTTGACCCCGTTGACCCGTTTGACCCGTTGGTGACATTATAGGTGATAACTCGTTAAACTAACACAACAGCATATCATACATGATCAACATACCACTTGATTACATATAGCACATCACCACCACATGTACTACTTAGATCATCATATAACTAGATATCATACAAATCATGCAAATCACAACAGGCCAAAACAGATAACAACCCAAATCAACATTCATACAACATAAACAACACATTTAGTCACCTTAGAACCCATCCATGAACACACTAGCATGATCCTAATATCCCAAACATGCTCAAATCGTCCAATTCAAGGATTTGCACAATTAAAGTTTCCCTTTTGGGAAAGTTCATCCCAAATTCATCAAACTCACACAACATTCATGAATTCATCAATTATATACTATTTCAAGTCCATGACAACATCTAAACATGATCAACGACACCTAATCATCATGATTCATCAACTTTCATACCCAAAAGTTACTATCTTTAGTAAGGTATGAACTACAACATGCATTCTTGAATTCCTAACATTCATATCAACAATCTAGCATCTAATCATCATCACAAACACATCCATAACATTCATACATCAACCCATCACTAATTCATGCAAAATAAAGTTACTATTATTAGTAACCTATGAACAATGCACCCAAATCATGGTTTTCTTGTAAAATCGACGTTAACTAATATATATACAATACAACTAACATAATCACAACATCAAACAACCATTATTCAACATCCAATTTGATCCAAAATTGCCTCAAACTCACGGCCAAGATAACCCTATGAACAAACAACCAAAATCCAAACTTTCTTGCATAATCAACGTTAACTAGCATCAACACAACCTAACTAACATCATAACATCACCAAACGAACAAGAATTAACATCCAATTTGCAGATTTCGAACTAGGGTTTCGGCCAACACCAATAATGCATGAAAACACCAAAACTAACCTTTAATTCGCGAAAGAAAACAAGAATCGATGTTCCAATGTGTTGTGGAGCTTGAAATCGATCCAAAACCGATGCTTTGTGGGTGTTCTTGGCCGAAATCGCAAAGGGAGAGGGAGAGGGAGTGAGGTCGCGGCCGATGGGGTGGGATTAGGGTTGGGTTTTGTGTTTTAAAAATATAATTTTTGCATAATACCCTTTAAACCCTTGCATTTTGTATTTTATAAAAATTAAGCTTTTTGAATAGATTTTAAATAGTTTTTAACTACTAAACACAATTATTATTAATCACAAATAACAATCATGCATAATTCCCATTTATCACAAAACACACGAATAAATATGCACGTTTTCACGTTACGCGATAACATTACAGTTAACATTCAAATCACATAAGCATAACTTAATAATCACATTGTTAATCTAATTATCATCAATTTAACATTACTGATTACTGTTAAGTCACCAACGTTCAACGACAACTAGTGTGTGCTCCCGACACGTGTATGCAAGACTTAACGGAACAAACGGAGTTTGGTAACGGAAAATTACCGGATGTCACAAAGGGCAATGCCTACTCCATCTCACCCTATTAAGAACCCAATAGTAGGATGGAGATATGATGATCAAAGGAGAGCCCTAGTAATCTCTAGGTCTCAAAGGCAACAAGAGATTTTCAACTTCTACACCCTGAGATTCTATAAGAGCACCTATCTAGTTGACCTTCCACATGCCAACCCAAGTCAAAACAGGCAAGTTGCAAGGTTGGCTGATAGGATTCAACAAAGTGTTATTGAAGAGTTCAAGCTAAGAACAAGACTATATAGACAGAGGATAGCAGACAAGACTGTTGGTCAACTGGATGCTGAGGTGGATCCTAAGATTAGCTTTGATGGGAAAACCTTGGCTGAAGGTCCAACAGTTGAGCCTGTGAACCTTGAGATAGGGATTGCTTCAGCCCCCATTACCCACAGTGTGGCACCAGCTGGTAAAGGTGTCTCACAACCTCTCTCTAGCCAGAGCTCAAGTGCGGCACCCAGCAATGAAGGCTAAAGCTCTCTCCATCTTAAGTCACCCAAGCCTGTGAGTGACTAAGTAAAAAGGAAATTGACTCCTGAGGAGACTAAGAAGGAGGAAAGAGAGAGGAAGAGGAAGCTAAAGGGTGAGAGTTCAAGTAGGACCCCTGGCTTTATGGAAGCTGTAATCAGGGTTGCCCCCAGGCCAAGTACTCAAGTTGATAAGACAATGGCAGCCAAATTGAACTATTTGGGGTCCTAGAACTACAACATTGATGAACTCATCTCTCTCCCCTTGGGAGAGTTAAATGAACTGGCTGACAAGGAATTGTCAAAGGACAGGAAAGAAGCAGAGGATGCAAAATTTCTCCTCAAGGTCAAAGAAGAAAGGAGAAGAAAAAGAATCTACCAAGCTCCTATCCTCTCCCCAGTTTAGAAAGGTCCTGAGACAGAGATTGTGGCCACTGAGCAACCAACTTAGGTAGATAAGGAATAAGATAGGCAAAACATGATAGCCTACCTGAGTGCCATAGGTCTCTATCAAGCAGCGGACCTTTTTCCCTTAACTTATGACTACATAGAATTTGAATACCTCAAGCAGCTTGAGCAACAAGTGCTAAAAGAGCAAAAAGCTGCTAAGAGGAAGATGAGGGAAGAGGCTGCTAAGTCAGAGCCACCATCCGAGCCAATCAGAAGAAGTCTGCTAACAGACTAAAGATGGTGAGCTTCTTGAAGCTGTATGGATTCTCCGAAAGGAGACTTGGTCCAATGTCTCTATCCACCATGGATGAGCACATTAGAATGATCAAGCAGAAGATCAAGAGGGGTGAGCTTGTTAACTTGCATTCTCCACCAAGCCAGGCTGCACCTGAAGCTAAGGTCAAGATTGAACCACAAGAGACAACTCAACCAGGACCTAGTGCTGCATCACAGCTAGCTTCATCTTCTGATCCATAGCAGGGTCCTAATCCTTCTCCTTCTAAACTAGTGAAGGACAAGGACCCAACTAAGGAAGACAAGCAAAAATAATCTAGTGCTACAGGCCAGTCTCCATAGTTAAAATATAGAAAGAGGAAAAGGATGGCCATTAGAAAGGACAAGAAGAAGAAGTCCAAGGCATCCACCTCTACACCTCAGGATGGGTCAGAACATCCCGATGGTGATCAAGAAGAGGCTGCTCATCCAACTCCCATTCAAAGTAAAGCCTCTTGCTGCTGAGAGACCCATCATGTCCTAGATGTTTACGACCAATCCAGATAGATGGTATGTCACTAAAGATCAGGGGGCTAAGATATGTACTTCTAGAAAAACATACTTGACCTTCCTCTGCATGATCTCTATGACATGAGGAGGTGCTTTGAAAGTCTGAGGAATCCTAACCAACTGATGATGAAGGGAATGGTCTTGATTCTGATGAGGACTGTCAACAGATGAAGATTAAGATTCAAAGATCTCCTCAAGTTTTGGTAGCATCAGCCTAGGGTGAGTTGATAAGGATTACACTTAGAGGCTGACACAACCAAAAAAGCTCTCAACATGCACATGTAATTACAAGGAAGTTACTTCGGAAGATTTGATATAACTCAATGAATTATATGAAGTATCAAATCTTCTGAAGTCTAAAGATCAAATCTTCTGAAGCCAAAGATGAAGTCTTCCGAAGCTTCAAAGACAAAGTCTTCCGAAGCCAAAGACTGATTTTTTCCAAAGACATGCTTTTTCTGAATCACCTTTTGACAAAAGCTGAACAACTTTCTGCTGCCACTTCTGATGTCTCACCAACTTGCATGAGTTGGTAAAAAGGTCCATGCTTCTGCCAACTATAGATTAAGGTCTTTTGTCTGTAACTTTCCAACTATGTACTTTTATACTTTTTGTAATAGATTAGGATGTGAGTTATGGCATGTCATAGTCACTAGTCAAAAGGCAATCTATATTTTAACTCTAAATTAATCTTGTTGTCTAGCTTAGTGTTTCCAGCTGACCTTCAAAGTATGGCCGACTGTAGGATGTAGTATAAAGTGTCTCAAGTATTTGTCATTTCTCTTTATACTTTGTAACACTTATAAAAGAACTTGAGTGTAATATATGTCATTCTTGAAAACCATCTTTGAGTGTTCTTGTTCATGTTACTTGTGTTCTTTGTTTCAACTGGTTCCCTATTTGAATTGCTAAGTGTTATTAACTCTCCCACCTTGTGAAACTGTTGCATTGATCATAACCTGATACTGCACCATCCATGTCACATATCACTAGCATAAATAGGTATCCATTCAATGATCATATTAAATGCTAAAAATCTTATTTATATTCTTTTCAAATTTATAAAACATATTTTTATTAAAAAATATAATTTCTTTAGATACTAACTATTAATATAATATTTTAATTTTTTCTAAACTAGTTATTTAATAGAAGATAAAAGCGGAATTTTGATAAGAATGAATGTGTTGTTAACACGTGTCCCCCTAGATACTTTTTTATTAAAGTAGAAAGATCATTAACCAAAATTCATTACAACCTCTAATATGTTTTAGGATTTTAATTCTATCAAATTGTAATTTCTTTGACAAATTCAAATCCAAATCCAATATCTACATATAATAGGTTTGTTGACATAATTCACTTCATATAAAAAAAGGGATGTTAGGTCCAATTGTATTTAAGGAAAATTCGATAATATATGCGCCCTATGCGTTAGAAATTAGTGAGAAGTGAGAATATGTTAAGTTGAATCAAACATAGAGTATGTGTTATTTGTTAGTCTTTGAAATGTTTAGATTGTATGTGCCGCATAGAGTCTTAGCTTTGATAAAAGAAAAGTTGAACTCAAATGCATTCCTAAAGCTAACAAGTTGTATACTTCCAATTTCATGTTATAAAAAGCTTCTTAAACCCCATCTATAGTGAAGACTGAAGAACTGAAGCGCAACACAAGGACGGTTTTGTGATCACCTATTTAGGCTTATATAAAGGGGTTGGTTTTATGTTATTAGTATGTATTTAAGGTCATCACAAGACTTTATATTTACTTATGAATGCTCTAATAAGATATGTTAGTATAATTGTTGGAAGTATTTTAGAAATATGGATTGTGGAGAACTTGTTTTAAAGGTGAAAGGGAAAAATACAACATAAGCATAATAAGAATTACAATAAGTTACATTCATGCTACATTTTGCTTGTTCTACATGTAAGACATGACACCTTTGCAAACACAAGTAGCTTTATGGTTCTTCACCATAAGGCTAAAATGGCCCTAAAAGTGTAGCCTTACGTGGTATTTGGTTCGCGAAATTTATGGAATGGTAGTTGGAATTGTAATTAAAAGGAATTGGATTTAGAATTCAATACATTCCAAATGATTTGGAATTTAAGAAAATTAAAATTTATCACAGGAATTTAAATCCCAAATGCATTCTAGTGAAAAAACAGTAATAATGAAATTCAAATCTATCACTCATTGCAAAAACCACCACCACCTTCATGACTACAGATCACCGCCGCTACATACCACCGACTAGCGTCGCCCATTCCTTCGACAATCGAGCTCAACCACCAACCGCGCCCATCGCTGACAACCGACCGCACACTGCCACTACCACTGCTACCACCAACAGATCATGTGCGTCTCTAACACTCAATTATCTCTGCTGATTGTGATCACCATCAACAAACGACCTCTACCGTTGACCACGTCCATAAACAACCATACCCAACGATGTGAAACAACAGTCATCACTAACTACCACAACACCTACTGTTGAACAAACCATCATCAACAAGTGCAACAAAAGACAACGCAGTCAGCGGTAGGCATTCTCGGTGGTGGCGTTCGGTTGTCGGTGGTGGGCATGGTCACCGATGATAGGCTGTGACAACGACATTGGTTGGCGGGGATGGTGTTGATGGTGCGGGGTGGTGGTCAACAATGATAGATTTGGGTTGTTGGGGAAAGGGCGATAAGTAGGAGGTGGGTGGGGTGTCGTACAGTTTTGGCCGGTCGATGGTTGGGGTTGGCGGTGTCACATGCTCACAACAAGGCGCCCAAGCAATGTAAAAAATGCAAATTGAAACAAGTTTAAATGTTTGATAAAAACAATGCGACTGCAATGCATCCTAATCCTTACCTGTGCCGGCGACCTGAGAAAACATGCTTAAAGTGTCAACAGAATGGTTGATGAGTTCACAGGTTTCATAAGAAAAAAATGTTTGAATGTTCGTAAGATAATGTAAACAAAGTTATTTCGATAGGTAGCTAGCCTATGTTAAGTTAATAAGCATTTCAAAACCAAAGTCTCCTTCCACCACCTCTATCATAAACGATGGTAAAATGTTAGGTCAATATTACACCTATTCGACCTCTGGTTGTGTTAGCATGACTAGTGCGGGTGGGGTTTATCAAACCCATTAGTACTATTCAAGTTTACCTAAGTTTAATACTAACGATTTGATTTGTAAGTAATTTTCATGATTTTGTTTACGCTAAAATAATCAAGTGACATAACAGTGATATAAAATCTAAAATTTTTGTATGCATTTTTTCTCCCCTAAAAAGAAAGTAACAGAGGGGCCATGAAAGTCACCTTAGATTGCGGGAAAAAATTGAAAATGCAAACTTATGAACATCTAAGTGTTATGTATCATAGGTAGGTCTGTGAGTGTGTGTTCATGTTGGTCCATATTAACCCTTGTATCCAAACAACTTTAATTGTTAATGTGCTTAAGAAAAGTTAACATGTTTGACAAGTTTGACCATAGTTGACTTTTGCTGACCAAATTTGACCAATTTGACCAATTCGACTCAACGGGCCCGTTGGTGACTCATTTAGTGAATTAATGTTCGTTCATTTTCAAAATATTCATATTATGCTCATAGAGTTCATCACATCACACCTAAGGTTTCAAGTTAGGTTTCTATTTTAGGAAAAGTTTCTTTTTTACGCAAGTAGGATTTCAATTATATACGTAATCAACAATCTAATTATTCTAGCTTAAAAATGCAGGTACTATTCACATGTAACTTAAGTTTCCTAACATGGCAAGCTATGAACATCAAATGCCACTTCATGCAAAAAGTTTCTCTTATTAGTAATGTATGATCACAAATCACATTTTCTACAAACAAAGGTTCCTAACATGTTCACACGATCAATATGTTACACAATTAATCATTACAATACATTTCACATGTTTACAACTCATTGTGCAAGTTATCAAATCAATAAAATTCCTATTAATAGTATTCTATGAACGTAAAGCTTGATTTCTTTGATTAAATCATTTACAATATATTCATATATTCTAACTAACATATAAACATCACTATAATCTATCATGCACGTCTAAAAGCTTGATCCATATAACATTATCATCAATTAAGTTACTAATTTTTGTAACCTATGAAAACCAAGCCTAGTTTCTCTAATCCAAAACATCATAACCCTTCAACATGATTTAGCTAACGTATTAGCATTAACATAACATAACAATCATTTCTATAATCCACCATTTATAGTAATCACCATAATAAAGTTACTATTATTGGTAACCCTCGGTTTTCATGCACACAAGGGTTTTCAATACCAACAAATCCATACAATCGTTACAATAAACCATAACAAAGCATAACTGATGTTAAATTCAACACCTGTGTGATTAAACTCATGTTTGGATCAACTAGGGTTATATGAACAAAACTAACCAAAAACACACAAAAAAACACTACAAACTTTCTCGTATATTCCAATCTTTAAATACTAGTGATTCCTTGTTGCTAGAAACGTCCACTAGCATGATCTATTGCACGAACATGGATCGAATGGAAGGTGGTTTAGTGGTGTTTGGTGGTCAATCGTGAATGGGGAGAGGGGGGTTTGCGATTGTGAATGTGGGGGTGGGTATTAGGGTTGGGTTGTCATTTTGTCCAAATATTGTAAATAATAATTAGATGGGCATTAAAATGGTTTGGGTGTTCCGTGGATGGGTTTCTAATAAATCGGGTAGCTAGGTGATTCAGGATTAATTTATTTAATTTCAATTAATAATATAAATTCTACAACATTATTTTGTAACAATGATTTTATAAAATCTATTAACACATAGCAATACGTAAACGTTTGTGGTTTCACAAATTCCATGTCAAGATTATTAATCTAAGCACGGAATTACATAACATATAATTCACATTAATTATATCAATTTTATTTGTTCGAGATATTATTTCGATAATTCACCAACCTTTGAGAACAACTGTCGTGTGTGATCCGGTAAGTCTCCAAATATTGTTACGTGAATGTTTGTGCAATAATTGACTCACTTAACTAATCCTAATCAAGTGAAATTCATGAATGAATGATCATATAATGGAGTTTGTGTTAGTCAGGAATAATATGAAATTGTTAGGTGTCACATCATCCCCTTGATAGAAATTTCATTCTGGAATTTGACTAGTGTTGCTAATGAATGAAGAAAAATTTTTATATGATCACATCATCCCTTTGTTGAAGAAATTTATCCTTGTACTTTTAACTAGTACCCTTGGTGTTTGACGTTATATTCTTGATTAACTATGGATACTTGAGCATCATCTGATCTTCACGCTCCAACGTGAATTTTGGTCTACGCTTTGCGTTCCAACTAACTTTAAAGATGAGGATACGACTATGTTTAAGTTTTTTATTTCTCGATCTATAATTTCAACTGGTTCTTTGACGAAACGCAGTTATTCATCAAGTTGTACACCATTGAGCTCTTCTGGCAAGTTTTGTTGATAAGCTAGGGGACCAATCCTATTCATAATTTTGAAAGGCCTAACACAACATGGATTTAGCCTGCCTTGTTTCCTAAAACAGATCACACCTTTCTAAGTTGAAACTGTTAAAAGAACTTTACCACCCACTTGGAATTCCAATGGTTTTTGATGCTTATCATCATAGCTCTTTTGAAGGTCACAGGCTGTCGCCATACGGTTTCAAATTTGTATGATTTTCTCTATAGTTCATGCATAAGTTCAAAACCTTGTTTATCTCCCATTTCTGCCCAACAGATAAGAGATAGGCACTTTCATTCATACAGTGCCTCAAATGGTGCTACTTTGATGCTGGTGTGTTAACTATTAGTATATGAAAACTCCACTATTGGTAAATAGATCTCACACTAACATTAATGACATAAGCTCGTAGCAAATACTAAAGAGTTTGAATCGTACACTCACTGTGGCCATCGATTTGTAGATGATACACTGTGCTTATATCCAGGCGCGTGCCAAGAGACTTTTGTAACAATTTCTAGAAATGTGAAGTAAATCGAATTCCTCGATTAGAAATGATCCGAAATACTACTTCCTTCAGATTATGGGAGTCAATTTCTCCATCTTGTCCGTCTTTCTAGTTGCATGAAAATGTTTGGATTCGGTTAACCGATTTACGATTACCTAGATATTATCACATCTGCTAGGGGTTTAGGGTAGTTTTGAGAACTTTTATTGACGGATGTCAGAGCTTGTGATGCCACTAAAAAACTACTTGGTTGAAGTAATCATGGAGTTAGACTATGGAAAACTACAAAGAGATTGAGGGACAAGATAATAGATGTCATTAATGTTCATCCCCCCGTAAGATGCGCCCTCGTGTAAGGATCTTTAACCTAAAAATAACAAGGAAAAAATTCAACCAAAACATGATTAGTTTTACAAGTTTTAGCAATTGAAATAAGATTGCTATGTAAATGAGAAATGAAAAGAACATTAGAGTAGATGTTCTAGGACCGTTAAAGGGTGGTCAATGCAATAGTTGCACAAGGTGGAGAGATTTAGAACACTTAGCAAATCAAATAGGGAACCGGTTAGGATGAAACAAAGAACACAAGTAAAGAATAATAACAAGAACAAGATACTATGGTTTTCAAGAATGTTGTATATTGCTCTCAAGTTCTTACAAGAGTCACAAAGCTTAATTCTAAATACAAGTACTTGAGATACTTTATACTACATCCTACAGCCGGCCATACTTTGAAGGTCAACTGGAAACACTAATTTAGACAACAAGATCAACGTAGAGTCAAATGGCAGATTGCCTTTTGACTAGTGACTATAACATGCCATAGCTGACATGCCATAGCTCACATCCTTATCTAATACAAAAAGGATAAAAGTACATTGTTGGAAAGTTACAAACTCAACACCTTATTCTACAGCTGACAAAAGCATGGACTTTTCACCAAACCATGCTGGTTGGTGAGTCATAAGAAATGGTAGTGGGAAGGTGGTTCAACTTTTGTCAAAAGTAAGTTAGAGAAAGCATGTCTTCTCTATCTTCGGAAGAAATCAGTCTTTGGCTTTGGAAGACTTTGTCTTTGAAGCTTCGGAAGACTTCATCTTTGGCTTTAGAAGAATTGGTCCTTTGATTTCGGAAGATTTTGATACTTAGCATAATTCACTGAGTTATATCAAATCTTTTGAAGTACTTTCCTAGTACTTCACATGTGCATGCTGAGAGCTCTTGATTGTTTTTTGGTTGCATTAGCCTTTAAGTGTATTCCTTACAAACTCCCCCTAGGCTGATGCTACCAAAAATAAAGAGACCTTTGAGTCTTGATCTTCATCTGTTGACAGTCCTTATCAGAATCAAGACCATTCCCTTGATCAACAGTTGGTCAGGATTCCTCAAACTCTCAAAGTATCTCCTCATGTCATAGATATCATGTAGAGGGATATCAAGAATGTTTTGCTAGAAGTAAATGTCTTGACCTCCTTGATCTCTAGTGACATACCATCTGTCTGGGTTAGTAGCAAACACCCAAAACAAGATGGGTCTCTCAGCAGCAAGTGACTCTGCTATGAGTTGACTTTATTGAGTAGCCTCTTCTTGAGCACCCTTAGGATGTTCTGACTCATCCTGAGATACAGAGGTGGATGCCTTAGACTTCTTCTTCTTCCTCTTCTTGTCCCTTCTTATGGCCATAATTTTCCTCATTCTATACTTTAACTGAGAAAACTAGCCTATAGTACCAGATTGTTATTGTTTGTTCTACTCAGTTAGGTCCTTGTCCTTCACAAATTCAGAAGGAGAAGGATTAGGTCCCTGCTATGGATCAAAAGATGAAGCTGGCTGTGATGCAGCACTACGTCCATGTTGTGTTGTCTCCTAGGGTTCAACCTTGACCTAAGAATCAGGTGCAACCTGACTTGGTGGAGAATACAAGTCAACTATCTCACCCCTTTTGATCTCCTACTTAATCATTCTAATGTGCTCATCCATAGTGGATAGAGACATTGGACCAAGTCTCCTTATGGAGAATCCATACAACTTCAAGAAGCTTACCATCTTTTCTCTATTAGCAGACTTCTTCAGATTTGCTCTCATGGTGGCTCTTGTTCTTGCATCCTCTTCCCTCATCTTCCTCTTAGTAGTTTTTTGCCCTTTTAGCACTTGTTGGTCAAGCTGCTTGAGGAATTCAAACTCAATGTATTCATATAGTAAGGGACCTAATGGAGACCTGTGGCACTTAGGTAGGTTATCATGTTTTACCTTTCTTGTGCCCTACCTACCTGAGTTTGTTGCACAACAGCCATAGCCTCTGCCCCAGGACTTTCCTGAATTGGAGAGAAGGTAGGAGCTTTGTAGACTCTTTTTCTTTCTCCTTTTTTCCTTGATCTTGAGGAGCAATTCTGCATCCTCAGCTTACCTCCTCTCCTTTGACACTTTCAGGTTAGCCAGTTCATTTAGTTCATCTAAGGGGAGAGAGATAAGTTCATCGATATTATAGTTCCTAGACCCCAGATAGTTTAATCTGGCTGCCTTTAACTTATCATCTTGAGTGCTTGGCCTGGGGGGCAACCCTGATTGCAGCTTCCATAAAGCCAGGGGTCACACTTGAACTCTCTCCCCTTGCCTTCCTCTTCCTTTCTGCAAGATCAGTGTTTGTCTCACAACACAAGATAATCACACAAACTCACTTAATGTCACTCGGGCTGATGAAGCAGAACTTCAACTAAGTTCACAAGTAATATAACAAGTTAATGAAAACACAAGAACATAAGAATGGTTTTTCAAGTTACTTGTATATATTACTTCTCAACTCAGTTTTACAAGACTCTTACAAGCATGGTTACTAAGTTACGTGGAGAAACTATATATACTACTATCTACAGCCGGTTATACTTGCAAAACCAGCTGGAATCTATAAATATACAAATACTACATTGCTAAAGTTAAAGCATCTAAGGTAAAATAATATCCTAGATTAGGTAGTCATGACAGGTTCATGAATTACCTTTTATTACCAACTAAAAATGGCAACTGTACTAATCTGATAATGGGTGAACAGTGAATAAAGTATGGTCAACTACATGGGTATGGGAAAGCGCCATGCAGTATATCAGAGTGGCAGCGGACTGTCAGACACACCATACTTATGTCCACTAGTTCATAGTTAGTTCTTCCGAAGCTAAATGAATTTGGAAGAATAAATTCTTCCAAGGTCATTTTGGGTTCGGAAGAAACAACTTCTTCCAAACTTCTGCAAGCCTTTAGGACTTTATTCTTCGGAAGACTTTTCTTTTGATCTTCTAAGTTGTATACTTCAGAAGGAGAACAACTTAGTCTCGGAAGACTAAGTTCTTTCTATGGAAGTTCTTCATTCTTTAAGCTTCAGAATATCTCTAACTTGTCTTCGGAAGAGCAGCTTTATCTTCGAAAGACCACTTCATTTAGCACATCAAAATTTTTCTAAGTGTTGTTTTGATTGCACTAGCCTCATATGATCCAACAAACTCCCCCTAGGCTGATGCTACCAAAACTTCACTTCTTCCTACTCCTCAAGGTCTTCAACACCAAGGAAAGAAGATATTTGTCTATCTCTTTGTTCTTTCCTGATATGGTTGTGAGGAGTTTGTACAAGTCATCTGTTGATAGTAGATCTAGTTTGTTACTTTGGATCACATGTACTCTTTGTTGTGTCCCCCTGAAGAGAGTTAGTAGATGGGAATTATAGTCATATTCCTATCTAACTATAGGTTCGGAAGTTGGTCCCTCAACCATCTACAGAAATGAACTGCCTTTTCTAGTTGCTCCTTCTTCTTCTTCTTTTGCTCTCTTTTTCAGCTCTTCTTTAGTTTTAGCTTTTGTTGTAAGCTTATTAACATGAAGGCTGCTCAGATGATTCCTTATGTGAGCAGCAATCTGAGAGTTTGAGGGATTGTAGAATGGTCTCTCTGCTAACTCAGCAATATCAAATCTGCTAGAGTGTAGCAGAGCAGATGTGTCAAGTCTGTTTACTTGACCATTCTCCCTTTGCAAAACAAAGCTGTACGTGGGTTCATCAAACTTCCACTGGACAATTGAGCTTCTATGATTTAGGAGATTAGATAGCAGCTTGTCCCCTTTTCTTGTGTCCAGCAGAGTCACCAGTCTTCTCCTTAACTTCTTCTATTCTTTTCCAAGTACATCAGAGTTGGTGGCAAGAAGTTGGAGAGCTTGGTCTAGTGTTCCCCTTGGTAGATCAAGGAATGCATCTCTTATAAGGGAACATGAAGAGCCTTTAATGTATTTCAGTTTAATTGACTCTTCCTCATAAGATATCTCACTCAAGGTAGTGCAGTTGGTGAGCTTTCTTTTTAATTTCTTGAATTCTTCTAAGGTCCAGGGCTTGGAAGGTTCAGAAGATGGTTTGGGTTGAGATTAGGTTTTCAGTTGTGTTTTGGGTTTAAGGACAGGTGGTGGTGGTGGTTGTTGAGAAACCGGATGTGAAGGTGTAGGAATGGCTGATGGTGTTGGTTCAGGGGTGTAAGGCTTAATGGTTGGCTCAGTTTTGATAGGGAAGGGAAAATGTGTGGGCATAGGTTTTTTAGGTCATGGTTTGGGTTTGGGAGTTGGTTTAGGTGCCATCTTCTGAACACTTTGTCTTTGAGGTACCTTCTACCTTCTTCCTATGCGAATGTAAGCCTTAATGTAGCTGACATGTCACTGTAGGGTCTTTTCAGACATGGGTCCCACCTGCCTGCCAGTGAAGCCGTGGGCTTTAAGATAAGCTTTCATCCAATCCCTATCTCCCACCTTCTTGGCAGCAGCAAGTTATGCCTCTTCCTCCTTCTTCTTCTTCTTTTCCCACATCTTTTCCCTGGTGCCTTTCTTTCTCTCTTTATTGATCTGATCTTGTTCTTTATAGAAGAAGAACAAGATCATATCATGATCATAAGGGGCCAGCTCCTTCTCCTTATAGCCTCTTGAGCAAAGAAAGGCTATCTTTTCCCTTTTATCTATTGCCTTTGCCTCCTCCTTCTTTTTCCTTTTCTCCTCCTCTATGGCCGACCTTGCTGCTTCCTCTCTTTCCTTCTGCAGCAAGGTTGCATTCTACATCTTCATAAGCACATCAAGTGGGAGTAGAAGCATTTCTTCATTGTCTACTCCCAGGCTGATGAGCCTATCAATAACCTCCACCCTCATTTGATTTTGTTGATACATTCTTAAGCGGCTGCTGCTGCTTTGCTGCTTGTAGCTAGCAACTTCTTAGTATCAAGTCATCCTTTCTTCTCCAGCTTCTCTAACCTTTCCTCCTCTAGAAGCTCTTCAGCAGTGAGCTTTCTCTTCCCTTTAGGATCAGAGAAAGATTCAGCCTTTGGAAATTCTGGTTTAGAGGATTCAGGTTGGGGCGGTGGAGGTTGAACTTGTGGTGTAAGAGAGATGGGAGTTGTAAGAAAGTCTTCATTGTTAACCTCAGAAGCTAAGTCAAGAATAGCTTCTATGATGAACAGGTCATTGGACATAAATGATAGTTCTATAATTCCTTTCGCAGGTTGGATTTCTGCTTCGGAAGTAACTGCACTACCTATCTCTCTTAGTTGGTTGTTAGGCCATCAGTCTGTATCTCCCCTTCAAAGTTAATCTTAGGTTCAATAGAGACCTTAGGTTGACCAACTTCCTCCTCAGACGTAGGTGGTGCATTTAGCCTTTGAAGCTCTTAAGCTGCAAAGTAGGCAATGGCAACATCAGGTGAGGGTTGTTCGAGTGAAGAGCTTATTAGAAATTGGGTTAAAAATCTGTTAAGCTCGATAAGCATCCTTAGGTCTACTTGAACTATGATAGGAGGGGGTTGAGGAAAAATGCTTGCAAGATGTTGCTGTATAGGATAGAATGAAGAAATGGCATCAAGGGATGAAATGGCAAGGTTGGGTTCCACTTGAGTTGATATCTGCTCCAAAGAGTGAGCAGATATCTCCTTATCATGTCTTTATTTCTCTAAATTCTCCCCCTTTTTGGTAGAATCATCTTGAGAAGTAGATGAGCTAGAGGAAGAACTCAAGGAAACTTGAGTGTGTACATACCTAACAGACTTCTCAATCTATTTCTTAGCTAGTTGAACCTTGAGATTTTCAATCTCAAGTTGCTGAGTGACAGACCTATCTTCTAAAGTCTTAACCTTTAATTCAAGGTTTGAGACTTTAGAAAGTAGGTTTTTGATAGTGAGTTGCAAACTACCCTCATCTTCGTTTGAAGAATCATTGGGAGATGGGATAACATACCTAGTATGTTCATCCTCATCACCAGCTGTGGTTTCTTGGCGCCATGGATACCCTTGCATACTGATGTCTCTTTTAGAGGCATCAATTGGCAAGGTTACCGTAGATTCAGTTTGACTGATGTTACCACTATCTTGAGAGGCTATTGAAACACTCTCGGTAGTGGCAGCTGAATCTACATGCGTCACCTCCACTCCGGTTGGACTCACCTCAGTTTGGTCAGCTGATGTGGGCTAGATATCAGAGGTTCCCTACCGCTCAGTTGAATTGGAGAGTGGTGAGATAGATTAAAATCATAGCCTTGATGAAACATGATATCCTCATCCAAGTTGGGTTAAAAGGTCAAGAAAGGATATGAAGGTTATATTTATTGACCTGGGATCTTGGTCAGCACCTAATGGCTTTTCTACAATAGCAGTTGAGCCAATGATATTGCTATCCCTTTTTGGCTGCTTAGGGGAGTGTTGAGACTCACCCTGAGGGCTTATGGCTTGGGTAATAGGCTTATCAGGTTGAGACTGAGGAGACTCAACACTGATATTAAGGTCAATTGAGGAGGATGGTTGGACCTCTAGCTGAGTGGGAGCCATTGATTCCACTCTAGCCTTTTTGGTTTGAACAAAGGGGGCTTGATCAATCAGAGTAGATTGATCAAGTGTTCATTTGGGGCGTCTTTTGTATGTAATTTTGATTGGGTGGAAAGAAGTAGATGGTAGTGTAGTGGTAGTGTCTGGTATGGGTTCATCACCTGCTGGGTTTGCAGGGATGTCACAAGGAGCTATTGGCTCAAGCATACCTGGAAGGAGATTAGTGAATCTTCTAGTGAAGTTGGTGGATGCTTTCTTCAAAGTCTTGAAGATTCCATGCTTCATGTGAGGGTCCAGTAGAACATTAACAAATTGCAGTTTGTCCTGGTCCAACTCACAGTTGATGATGTGATGAATGAACCGAGGATATATATAGAATAGATCCATAGTGAGATTGCTACCCAGATTATTCAGCATAAACCTTTAGTAGTTGAAGCGGAGGCCTTTTACCAACCCATGGACTAGGCAGCCCAGATCATAGGGAATTTGATCCCAACCCCCTGATTTGTTGGAGAGGCTATGCAGGACAACGTGAAGCAAGAACTTCCAGTTGTAAGAGAAGTTGAACTTGTAGACTGTTGACCTGATCATATCACCTCCATAACCTATTTGAAGGTAGGTTTCTTCCAAATCAGACTTGGGGAAATCAGTGGGGGCGCCTTCATCATGGAGTTACAGATGCTCCATGATGGTTGTTTCACTAATGATAATCTCCTGTCCGCAGATCCTTGATCTGATGACCCTTACATCATTAATGGTTTCGCTTCGACCATTGGCCCAGAATTCGGCCATATGTTTTGAGTAGATGGTGGGGTTAATAGTAAAGGTAGTAAAGTATGTCGATTGAGAAAGAAATTTGATGATAGGGGCAAAATCAGCATCCTTTGAAGAATCAAGGATGGCAACTTGGTTGTGTTGGGGATTCAAAGCCATTGTTCTGAGAGTACTGTTTGATTGAAAGTGAATGGAGAAGATGATAGAAATTTGAGGTTTTAGCGGCAGTAAAGAAAGTAGAGAAAGAGAGTCGAAAGTTTTAAATGGGGTTAAAAGTCCAAACAGATAGAGTGAAAAGATGGGTGAAAGGACGGTTTAGGTTTCGATTGGACTTGGGCGGCAAGATAAACCATTTAAAATATTCCGACAATCATCAATAAAATCTTGCTTTTTACAAAGTGGGGCCCAATGATTTTAGTTACATAGTAAAAGTTTCCTTCCGGGAGTAAGGTTGCTTTCGAGAGAAAACACTTGTGTTTCTCAATATTGTCTTCCGAAGCCATTTTTACTTCCGAAGGCAAACCATGTCTTAATGACAAACTTGCTTCTGAGAGTAAAATCTTCTTCTGAGAAAAGAAGTTAGTAAACTTCGGAAGATGATTTGATCTATGATCAAATGTCCTTTCGAGGCTAAAAATTCTTTGGAAGAGAATACTTATGCAGAGGAATGTGCCTTCGGAAGATGAATAAAGATCTCTTCCGAGGGTAAATTTCTCTTCGGAAGAATTCTTACTTAGAAATTTTAAAGAAAACCTTTTTGTATCAGGGCTTAGATTGTATTTAGAAAACATAGACAAGACACATTTTAAAAGGTTTTCAAAAGAGAAGGACTAGTCAATGTTAATCATCCCAATAGCTGTGATTAAATATTTGAATCTTTGTTCATCAAAGGTTTCTATAAACAAGTCAGTATATTGTTCATTTGAATTGACTTTGACTATCTTGATTAGATTTTTCTCATGAATATTTAGAATGAAATTGTACCTGATATCAATGTGTTTTGTCTTGGAGTGCTTGACTGGATTTTCTGTGATAGAAATGGCATTATTGTTGTCTATATGGATAGGAGTCTCCATGAAGTTGAGACCATAATCCAGCATCTGATTCTAAATCCAAAGCAATTGAGCACAACAGCTTGCAACAACATTATACTCAGCTTCAGCAGTTGATGTGGATACACATGATTGCTTCTTACATTGCCAGGAGATGATCCTTCCACCGAGAAATTAACATCCTCCGGATGTGGATTTCTTGTTGATGTTGCAGCCACCATAATCACTGTTAGTGTAACCATAGAGGTTAAAATCCCTATTCTTAGGATACCAAAGACCTAGTTTGGGAGCTCCTTTGAGGTATCTAAGAATTCTTTTGGTAGTAATTAGGTGAGACACCTTTAGTGCAGCCTGATATCTTGCACAGATGCAAGTTGCAAATATGATATCAGGTCTACTTGCAGTGAGATACATCAAAGATCCAATAATTCCTCCCTCGTAGAATCAGGACAAAGATTATGATTTCTGGGTATAGGTATCTTGGTTGGTTTACAATCTTTCATCTTAAATCTTTCTAAGATGTCCTTGACATACTTAGATTGATTGATGAAGAACCCTTCTTCCATCTGCTTCACTTGAATTCTAAGGAAGAAGTCCATCTTTCCAATGGAACACATTTCAAACTTCTTCCTCATGATGCTTTCAAAGTCTTTACACATTTGGTCATTTGAGGAACCAAATATGATGTCATCAACATAGACTTGTACAACCAGCTTCCTTCTGAACAATGTTTTGTCTATTGTGCCTCTGGAATAGGCATAGGCATTCTTAAGGAGAAACTAAGGCAGTGTCTCATACCATAGCCTAGGTGCCTGATGCAATCTATAAAGAGCTTTATTAAGTTTGCACACATAGTTGGGGTGCTGTGGGTCTTCAAATCTAGGTGGCTGGCACACATAAACTTCTCTGTCGATATCCCCATATAGAAATGAACATTTCACATCAAGTTGATAGACTGTAAAGTTCTTGGATGTAGCAAAAGCAAGAAAGATTCGCACAACCTCAAGTCTTGTTCTTGATAATCAAACCTCTATCATCTTTTTTGTTTCTGTATACCCACTTAGTGCCAATAGGAACTTGACCAGGTGGAAGTGGACTTAGGTTCCATAACTTTTGCTTCTTAAATTGTAGTAACTCCTCTTGCATTGCTTCTATCGAGTTGTTATCCTTGAGGGCTTCTTCCACCTTCTTTGGTTCCATTTGAGAGAGAAAGCATAAGTACAAGCAGACATTCCCATTATGGGTCTGACTTCTTGTTTTCACACCTTTTGAGACATCCTCATTGATGTTCTCAGCTGGATGAGTGTTTTGTATCCTGAGCATAGGAATCATATCTAGTTGCATAGATAGATCTAGGTTTGAAAAGTTTTGCTTAGGATTTTAAACACCATCACCAGCTAATGTCTCACACTCATTCATTGAGGACTAATTTAATGAATGTGTGACAGCATCAATGGTATTTTGCTGAGAAGCAGCATCAATAGTTGCCTATTCCTCCAGATCACTATCTTTATCAGCTTGGTGTTGAATACTTAAGTTGTTAGCTGATGAGTTATGAGACTCAGTTGGCTGACAACTTATTGAAACTCCATTGTTTCCTGAGATACTCAAGCTTTCAATACTTTCAGTTGAAGGAGCTTGATCTTCATTTCTTTTTGGAGAACTTGGAATAGGTCTTGGTAACTCAAACATTTGATCTTCATAGGAGTCACTTTGAGTTCCTGTTCTAGCTTAAACATTCTCACAAGATGGTTTAGAATAGTTTGGAAACAATTCTAAATTGAAGACATAATCAGGACCATTGCCCTTAACACAAGGTGTGTGCTCATTGACAACAATGTTGGATGATTTCTCAAATTGTTGGTTTTTGATATTATACACTCTATATGCAATAGAGGTTGAGGAATATCCAACAAAGATAGCATCATCAGAATTTTCAGCAAATTTTTCTAAATTGTCTTTTGTGTTAAGTATGGTACATCTGCTGCCAAAGGACCTAAGAAATCCAATGAATGGTGGCCTCTTGTTCCATAGCTCATAAGGGATCTTTCCATGGGGCTTAACAATAAGAACCCTGTTCTGCACATAACATGCAGTGGTGACTGCCTCTGCCCAGAAAGTTAGAGGTAGTTTTGAATCAGCTAACATAGTTCTTGCAGCCTCAATAAGTGTCCTGCTCCTCCTCTCAGCAACACCATTCTGTTGAGGAGTTCTAAGAGCACTATATTGTCTGGCAATCCCTTTTGAGTTACAGAATGAGTCAAGAAATTGATTCTTAAACTCAGTCCCTTGATCACTTCTAATGATTTTTACCTTGTGATCTTTTTGATTTTCTATTTTAAGAATAAAATATTTTAAAGTTTCAGTAGTTTCATCTTTAGTTCTTAAAAAGAAAACCCATGTAAATCTTGTAAAATCATCAAAAATCACAAGGCAATATGATTTCCTTCCAATGCTCATTACACTTGTAGGACCAAAAAGATCCATGTGCAATAAGTGTAATGAGGTGGTGATAGAGTTAACTCTTTGGATTTGTGAGAAACCTTATGTTGCTTTCCTTCCAGGCAAGCAACACAGTTGCCCTTACAGAAAAATTCCTTTTTAGGCACACCATGTATCAAATTATTTTTAAACAATTTATTCATGGTTTTAAAATTAACATGGCGCATTCTTTTATGCCAAAGAGTTGACTCGTCACCATTTGCTTTAGAAAGAAAGCATGATACTTCTCCTAGTGGGGAAGCATTGTTCTATCCAGCTTGTACATATCCATTCTCCTGGGAGATCTAAGAAGCACCAATTCCTGAGGAATTGTCATCCCGGGTTTGAGAATAATGCACACATGTTCTGTGAAAAGCATTTGGTGCTTTTAATCACAGAATTGAAAAACACTTAAGAGATTATGTTCAAGCTATTTGACAAAGTTTACTTTGTCAAATTTTAACTTATCATTGGATACACTACCTCTACCAAAAATGTATCATCCGGCTTCACCTCCAAACTGAACAGGACCTCCATCAAAGTGTTCAAACTATTGTAGGAGAGATATGTTCCCTGTCATGTGCCTGGAGCATCCACTGTCCACAATCTAAACATTTCCATTCTTGTCATGTGGATGTCCCTCCGCATAAGGTGAAATGATTAATTACTATTAGAAACCCAAGCCTTGTTGGTCTTGGGCTCTTCTAATGCAGATGATATAATTAAACCAAAATGTATGCATGGAGGTTCAATTATGGTTTGTGAAGAAGAGGGTTGCGCTGTAGCATCTTTTCTAATCTTCCATTCCATCCTATGGTTGATCAGTGATGAGCCTATAGAGGCTTGTGCAGCATAACTTGCTTCTGAGGCTTCTTTCTTCTTGGAAGAAGTTGTTACCACCTTTTTTTTGAAGCAGTCTTCTTTTCGGAAGGTTTTAAAGGATTCTTTTTGTTCCTTTGTTTGTTCTTTAGCTTGTCTTCAGAAGCTATTTTCCTTTCGGAAGAATGAGTTTCTTCTAAAAGCAACTTGGCTTCGGAAACAAACTTACCTTTCCTTAATAATTGACCATATGGTAAGGTCCAAATGTGAAACCATCCTTGACTCCTTCTTTCTTAACATTAGATGCATAATGTGTGCTTGCTGGATTATAGTAACAATCTTTAGCCATGTGGTTATGCAGAACACAGATTATGCATTAAATGTTAATTTTGATGGGCATGTTAACTATTGTTTCTTGCACTTCTTTTCTTCTTCAATAGCCTTCCCCTTCCCTTTTTGATACTTTATCTAGATAGGAGTGCTGGTACTACACTCTTTTCTT
This sequence comes from Flaveria sonorensis, assembly GCA_025506505.1. Classification (NCBI taxonomy): domain Eukaryota; kingdom Viridiplantae; phylum Streptophyta; class Magnoliopsida; order Asterales; family Asteraceae; genus Flaveria; species Flaveria sonorensis. Next base: position 37,306,948 of record CM046433.1, read on the forward strand.
GAATCAGGATTTCCAACCACTTGAAATCCAGCTGATATGAATACACCCTTTTGCCTTGGGTCTATCTTCAACTTATTCTCAACCACCTTCTTGGCAGTTTTTCTTACTGCCCTGATTTTATTCTTTCTGTCTTTGGTGGTTAAGGGTTGATCATCAGCTGTGGGGATGAGCTTTTCTACCTTATCCTTCCCTGTGGTAGTTTTCATTATTGCATCATTCTTCTGCTCTTTGGGTAATGGGTCAGCAGTTGGAACCTCTTGCTCATCAGCATCACATCTTGGCTATCTAATAGACATAAAGGAGTGTGGCGGAGCAATTTCATTGGTTCCCAACCCACTTTTGTTTTGATAACACACCTTTGAGTGGGAGGATGATGCAATGATGGTGTTGAAGTTATGCTCTTCAATGGCATACTTATTAGCTTTAGCCTCAGCTATCACTAGCTGGGCCTGAGCCTCAGTCAACTTGGAGATTAAATCTTTTATTTGAGCCTTGTAATTTGAATGTTCATGTTTTAAAGAGGACACAAGTTTCTCTAAATCTTCTATTTTAAGTTTGTAGTCAGATTCTGCTCTCTTAAAATCAGATTTTAGTATATTTAAAGACTCAATATCAGATTTAATTTCCATGTTATATCATGAGAGCTTGAGCAGGAGTGACATCTTGCACCATGAAGCTCCAATCAACTTCTTAAGCAATAGTTACAGTTTGTTGCTCAGTGGGTTTAGTTCCAGCTTTAGGGGTAGCAGGATGTTGGGAGGCTTGAGTTGCTCCAGGATTAGATCTTGGAGCTTTGTATTCCCTTGCAAAGTGACCAAGTTGGTTGCAGTTGTAGCACTTGGCCTTTGTCTTGTCAAACCCAAATTTGCTATTGGTTGGGTTCTGAGGGAACTGCCTTCCAGTTCTTTTGAAAAACTTCTCAGCTCTGTAGGTCAGGAGAGCCATCTATTGGAAAATGTCCATGTATTCAACATCAACTGGGCTATAACACTCTAGATCATCAAAACAAAATTGAAAATCTCCAGAGTGCACACTCCCTAAAACAAAAGCACAATTATCCTGGAAAGGATTTTGTTGAGCCTCTTGAGACCTGGGTGTCTCAAGGAATATGATGTATGGCCCAGAGGAAGATGATGGCCGTTGGGGGTAGTTCAGGTATAATTCTTGAACCTTTAGCAACATGTAAAGCATTGCTGACTGGAAGGTTTGAGGGTCTGTTCATCTGATGGCTTTTCTGAGATTCCATCTCCATACGATATCCATCAAAGATTCCATATAGTTTAGTCATGGTGAGAGTGTTGAGATTCTTAGTTTTCTTGATTGAGACATAATAGAAAGTCCACTCATAAGGAAATGCACTCATGAATTTTCTTACTATGTCTCTCTTCTCAAAACCACTCGCATAGACTGAAGAGAGGTGATCAAATCTATGTACCTGAAGTATTGTTTGCTCAAGGTCTCACCAATAATATATGTGAAGTTCTCAAACTTCTGCTTTAGCATATCTTTCTTTGACTCCTTGGATTCAGCAGAACTAGAGTACATCAGCTTCAAAGCATCAAAGAGTTCTTTGACAGACTCGCAATGCTTAAAGCCTACCATTATGGAGTTTGGTATAACAGTAAGCAAAACAGTCATAGCTTTGCAGTCAATGTCCATTTTCTTGAAGTCTTCATCTGAGTAGTCTTCAACAGCCTTCTCAATCATGGCACCATTACTAGCTGGGGATTCAACCTTTGGTTGGTATGGACCATGAGTAACTATTCTCCACATGCGACTGTCTTGATACTTGATGAAGCCTTCAATACGTTTGCACCAAGTCCCAAAATCATTAGGAGTGATGATGGGAGCCTTGGTCATAGTTCCCATCTCAGATTCAGAGAACTTCTGGTTGAGAGCCATTTGAGTGATATGAGTGAGTGTGAAGAAACAAAGGTGATTTGGGATGGTAAGAGCCAAAAAAAGCTCTAATACCAACTGCAGGATTGGTGTTTGTCTCACAACACAGGATAATCACAAAAACTCACTTAACGTCATTCGGGTTGATGAAGCAGAACCTCAACTAAGTTCACAAGTAATATAATAAGTTAATGAAAACACAAGAACATAAGAATGGTTTTTCAAGATAATTGTATATATTACTTCTTAACTCAGTTTTACAAAACTCTTACAAGCATGGTTACTAAGTTACGTGGAGAAACTATATATACTACTATCTACAGCCGGTTATACTTGCAAAACCAGCTGGAATCTATAAATATACAAATACTACATTGCTAAAAGTAAAGCATCTAAGATAAAATAATATCCTAGATTAGGTAGTCATGACAGGTTCATGACTTACCTTTTGTTACCAACTAAAAATGGCAACTGTACTAATCTGATAATGGGTGAACAGTGGATAAAGTATGGTCAACTAAATAGGCGTGGGAAAGCGCCATGCAGTATATCAGAGTGGCAGCGGACTGTCAGACAGACCATACTTATGTCCAGTTGTTCATAGTTGATTCTTTCGAAGCTAAATGACTTCGGAAGAATAAATTCTTCCAAGGTCATTTTGGCTTTAGAAGAAACAACTTCTTCTGAACTTCTGCAAGTCTTCAGGACTTTGTTCTTTGAAAGACTTTTCCTTTGATCTTCTAAGTTGTATACATTGGAAGGAGAACAACTTAGTCTCAGAAGACTGAGTTCTTCCTTTGGAAATTCTTCATTCTTTAAGCTTCGGAAGATCTCTAACTTGTCTTCGGAAGAGCAGCTTTATCTTCGGAAGACCACTTTATTTAGTACATCAAAAGTTTTCTAAGGGTGCAACCAAAACAACACTCTCTCTCTTCTCCTCCTCAATCTCTGTAGAGGTCATTTTCCACTTCCCTTTGTCACTCACAGGCCTATGTGACTCAGGGTGGAGAAAACTTTGGCCTTCATTGCTTGGTGCTACACTTGAGCTCTGGCCAGAGAGAGGTTGTGAGACACCTTCACCAGCTGGTTCCTCACTGAGGGTAATGGGTGTTGAAGTAGTTCCTGTCTCAAGGTTCACAACTCAACTACTGGGCCTTCAGCCAAGGTTTCCCCTTCGAAGCTAATCTTAGGGTCCACCTCAGCATCTAGTTGACCAACAGTCTTACCTGCTAGCATCTTTCTATATAATTTGGATCTAAGCTTGAACTCTTCAAGCACCCTTTGTTGAATCCTATCAGCTAACCTTGCAGCTTGCTTGTTTTGACTTGGGTTGGCAAGTAGGAGGTCAACTAAATAGGTGCTCTCATAGTATCTAAGGTTGTAGAAGTTGAAGATTCTTGTTGTCCCTGAGACCTAGAGATTACCAGGGCTCTCCTTTTAGCATCATACCACTATCCCACATTGGATTCTTAGTAGGGTGAGATGGATTAGGCATTGCCCTTGGTATACCATCTGCAAGAGAAGTGTTAATGAGCTGGGTTGCCATGGTTAAGGTCTTAATAATGTAATCACTTATAGAAGAAAGAGCCTTTTCCATATGGACCTCCTAAACATGTTGAGGGAGGTCCACCTCAGTTGTGGGTGGATGATGTGGGCTAGATATGGGTGATTCAAGAGCACCCATCTCTCCTTGAGTAGGGGTGGAGAAGAGAGACTTATGGTACTCACTGAAGCCCATATCTTCATCATCATAGAATTCAAGGTTTGGGATAGTTGGTTGAAATCTAAAGGCTAGGGATGTTATCTATCCCCTAAAGGTTGATCACTAGAGTTTTGAGACTCAGAGTGAAGGCTTAAGGCCGGGGTAATAAGCTAATCAGGCTGAGCATGAGGAACCTCAGCACTGATCATAAAAGTAATAGGAGTGGTATGCTCCTTAAGAGAAGTGGGAGCTCTATTGTCCACTTCTTCCTGCATAGTTGGTGATTTGGTACTCAACCTAAGTAGACTGAGCAGGGGTTCATTTGGGTTTTCTTTGGTAGGTGATGCGGATTTGTGGCTGTGAGGATGGTGTTGATGTAGAAGGTATGGGTTAAACATTGGCTGGTGTTGCCAAGTTGTCACCTTGAGTAATGAGCTCTAATATTTTCGGGACCAAGGCTGTTTTTACCCCTAAGAAGCCGACAGTGGAATTTCTTATTGTGTTAAAGATGCCGGGCTTCATCTGTCCCAATTTAAGAGGGTTACCTGTTCCTCTTAACTGTGAGCCCAGTTCACAGTTAAGAATGTGTTGAACATATCTAGGGAACATGTAATACTCTAAGGAGTCCAAGTTAGCAAGAAGTTTGTATAAACAAATTGAGAGTACTTGAACTTGACCCCTTGAACCATTCCATGGACAATGTAAGATAAGTCCTTAGCAATTTGGTTCCAACCTTCATGTTTGTTGGACAAAGAATGGATGACCACATGGAGGAGGTACTTTCATTTGGAGGAAACCTTACCCTTTTTGAAGGTTCATACTGAGTAGTCCCCTTCATAGCCCATCTACCGAAATAAGTTATTTATAGAAGATTTAGTGAAGAACAAATCACCTTCTTCATCATCCAGCCTCAACTAAGTGTTGATTGTGGCTGGAGTGACAAAAATTGTCTTCCCCTGAACTATGGCAGTCAGTGCCTTCTCACCATCCAAGATGACCTCTTGGCAGGTCCTCCAGAACTCTAAAAGTTGATCTTCATACAATGGAGGGTCAATGGTAAGTGCGGTGAGGTAGTTTGGACAAGAAGCGGCAAACGTCTGAGAAACCTGGATCTTTCTCAGATGATAACAGAGCAACTTGGTTGTGTTGCCTATGTAACTGCATAGAAAAATCGGGTTGGTTTTGGGGATCAGGGTTGGCCATTTTTTAGTAGCTTAGAAGTGAAGGAAGATAAGAACAAAGGCAGTTTGTGGGTGAATTTAGGTTATGAACTTTTGCAGATGAAGAAGAAAGTGAAAGAGGGGGAATCGTTAAAGGTATATTTATATGGATTGGATTTGAGACAAAGTTAATGAAAAATAATAAATTTTAAAATATAAATGTCAGTCCCACCTCTGAAAAACTGCCCAAAAAGGTAGTTTTCTTGGAAGTCTAAAATCTTCCGAAGGTAATTTGTCTTTGAAAAGTTTATAAAAAACTTCCGAAGCCAATTTGACTTTGGAAGATATTCCTTTGCTTTTCAAGAATTTGCTTTGGAAGAAAATTACTTAAGTATTTTTACTTCCTAGAAAAGGTTTGCTTTGGAAGATATCAAATATCAGAATTTTTATTCAATAAGAGAATAAAGCTTCCGAGACTTAATTGCTTTCAGAAGAAAATAGTCCTTCAATACATATAAGTACTTGGTAACAAATATAAGCTTCGAAAGATATATCAGAATTTCTTCCGAAGGTTAGTTTCTCAAAAGTAGTTATTTGTTTTAAAGACATAACTTTCTTTCGAAGACAATTTGATGTCTTCCGAAAGAAAACATATCCAAAATTTCTAAATTTTAAAGAATATCATTTTAAAAAGTTCCTTCCAAGATAAACTGGGCTTATATGGTGACAACTTAAGACACACGTATTAAAAATAATCTTGGGTTTAGCTTAAGAAAAATCTACTCAAAGTTAATCATCCCGATAGCTGATACAAGATACTTAAATCTCTGCTCATCAAAAGCTTTTATGAACAGATTATCATATTGTTCATTTGTTTTAACTTTGACCAGTTTTATCAATCATTTTTCAAAATTATTTCTAATCAAATGATATATGATGTTGATGTGTTTTGTCTTTGAGTGTTGCATAGGATTCTCTATGATAGAGATAGCACTGTTGTCGTCTATATGGATGGGAGTCTCCTCGAAATTAAATCCATAGTCTAGCATCTGATTCTAAATCCAAAGTACTTGAGCACAACAGCTTGCAGCAGTAATGTATTCAGCTTCAGCAGTTGATGCAGACGCACAGGATTATTTCTTGAATTGCAATGAGACTCCTTCCACCAAGAAATTGACATCACCCAGATGTAGACTTTGCAGTCATATTGCAGCCACCATAGTCACTATCAGTATAGGCATACAGATTGAAATCTAAATTCTTTGGATACAAAGTCCCACTTTAGGAGCACCTTTAAGGTATCTGAGAATTTTCTTGACAACAACCAGGTGTGACATCTTGAGGTTGGCTTGATATCTTGCACAAATACATGTAGCAAACATGATATCAGGCCTGCTGGCTATGAGATACATAAGAGACCCAATCATAGCCCTGTATAGATGTTCATAAACGCACTCCCCCTCAAGATCTGGTCCTAGAGAGTGGTTTCTGGCTATGGGTGTCTTAGCAACCTTACACTCAGTCAAATGAAATCTGGTAAGTATGTTTTGCACATACTTTGATTGATTTATGAAGATGCCATTGTCAACCTTCTTCACTTGAATTCCTAGAAAAAAATTAAGTTCCCCCATGGCACTCATTTCAAATCTATTCTTCATCAGCTTCATAAAGTCTTTGCAGAGCTTCGGATTAGTTGATCCAAAAATAATATCATCTACATAAACTTGAACCAACATCAAGTCATTTCATGTTTCTTTGATGAAGAGTGTTCCATCAATAGTACCCTTCTTGTATCCGTGCTGACAGAGATACTGTCATAGTGTCTCATACCACTTCCTTGGAGCCTGATGCAGCCCATAAAGAGCCTTGTCAAGCTTGCAGACATAATCAGGATGATCTGGGTCTGCAAAGCCAGGTGGTTGTTTGACATACACCTCCTCATCAATCACCCCATATAAGAAAGCACTCTTGACATCAAGTTGGTAGACCTTGAAATCCTTGGGTGCAGCAAAAGCTAGGAATATCCTAATAGCTTCAAGTCTTGCTACAGGAGCAAAAACATCTGTGTAATCAATCCCTTCTTCTTGTGTGTACCCTTTAACAACTAGTCTTTCCTTGTTCTTGATGACAAGTCATCTATCATCATTCTTATTCCTGAATACCCACTTGGTACCTATAGTAGTCTTCTCTTGAGGAAGAGAACATAGATTCCAAACCTTTTGTCTCTTAAATTAAAGTAGCTCCCTGTATTGCTTCAACCCAACTTCCATCCTTCAGAGCCTTATCAATCTTCTTAGGCTCAATCTGGGACAAAAAACAAGAATGAAGACAAACATTTTTGTCATGGGTTTGTCCTCTTGCTCTCACCCATGTCTTAATATTTCCAATGATGTTTGTGGTGGGGTGTGACTTGTGGATTCTCAATTGAGGAATCACAGCAAGTTGGTTGGACAGATCTAAAATAATGAAATTCAGACCTGGTGCTTGAATATCATCCACTACATCAACACACTTATCAAGAGAAACTTGATCCAATAAGTGTGTCATATTATTAATGTTGTCTTTAATGGAGTGGTTATCAGCATCAAGAAATTCTTGATAACTATCACCACCTCCTTCTCCTTCTACATTGGAAATTCCTTTATTTTAGTTATGTGCCTCTGTGTTGGAATTTATAGGCATCTCAGATGTATCAGCTAAAGAATTTATCATGGTTGTGCTTACAAGATTTCCAACTGCATGGCTAGTTACCGCTGAAGTTGAAGTGGTTTGAACACTTGGTCTTCTCAGCACACTTGTATTAGAATCTCTTATTGATAAGGTACCTATAGATCCTGAAACATTTTCACAAGATTTGTTAAAACAATTGGTAACTAAATCAAGATCAAACAGCCAATCAGGACCAGAACCTTTCACACTAGGTGTGTGCTCATTAAAGGTCACATTGGTTGACTCCTCAACTACTCTAGTTTTGAGATTGTATACTCTATAGGCCTTAGCTTGGGAAGAGTATCCAATAAAACGTCCATCATCTGATTTCTCAGCAAATTTGGCTATTTGAACCTTGGTATTCAAGATGGTGCAAGGACGTCCAAATGATCTGAGGAAACCAATAAAAGGTCTCCTTTTGTGCCATAGTTCATAAGGAGTCATACCATAAGTCTTGACTACTAAAACTCTATTCTGCACATAGCAGGCAGTGTTGACTGCCTCTGCCTAGAATGTGATAGCTAGTTTAGAGTCAGATAACATGGTTCATGCAGCTTAAATAAGTGTCTAGTTTCTCCTCTCAGCAACACCGTTTTGTTGAGGAATCCTGGGGGCACTATATTGTCTTGTAATACCCTTTTCATCACAAAATGCATCAAGGATTTGGTTCTTGAATTCAGTTCCTTGATCACATCTTATGATCTTGGCCTTGTTATCACATTGATTCTTGATTTTTAGAATGAAACTTTTCAAGATCTTAGGGGTCTCATCCTTAGTTCTAAGGAAGAAGACCAGGTATATCTTGTGAAGTCATCTGTGATCATCAAACAATATGAGGTCCTTCCTAGACTTATTACACTGGTGGGGCCAAAGAGATCCATATGTAATAAGTGTAGGGGAGTAGTAATGGAGTTCATTTCCTTTGGCTTATGAGACACCTTATGTTACTTCCCTTTCAGGCATGCAACACAATGGTCATCACTTATAAACTCTTTCTTTGACATTCCAGTTATCAAATCATTCTAAATTAACTTATTCATGTTCTTAAAGTTTACATGACATATTCTTTTATGCCAGAGAAAAGACTCATCACTATTTGCTTAGAAAGCAAGAAACTTCTCCTGAAAGAGATGTTTCCTTCAAATCCATCTTGTACATGTTCCCTTTCCTGGGGGTTCTGAGCAGGATATGCTCTTGAGGAATGACCACCCCGGGCTTGAGAACAATGCACACATGCTTAGTAAATAGCATGTTATGTCTCTAATCACAAAATTGGGATACACTCAAGAGATTGTACCCAAGCTCTTTAACAAATTTACCTTCTCAATGCTGAGCTCACCATTTATGACCCTGCCCCTTCTAGTAATGTAACCACCTAATTCTCCTCTAGAAGCAACTGGCCCTCCATCAATTTTCTCAAAGTTCTGACGCAAAGAGCCATTACCTGTCATATGTCTGGAACAGACACTGTAATGATCCATACATTCCCTTTGGTCTTTAGTTGTTCCTGCACATAAAGAGATGGTTAGTTGCATTTGGAGACCCAAGTCTCATTGGTCTTGGGCTTATCAAAGTAAAGTGAAGATAATGCAATAGTAATTAATCCTATATGCAAGTTCTGAGGATCATTTGCTGTCGTTGATGAAGAACTTTCAGTCACATGGCCTTCCTTCATCTTCCATATCATCTTTGGAAGACTAGACTTGGCCTTTAATACTTTAGAAGTTTTGGAGACTTTGGAAGTTTTGGAGACTAGACCTTTGGAAGCTTTTGCATCCACTGCAGCAGAATTCAGTACTTTGAAAGCATTCTTTTCTTCCGAGGCCAAAATTTCTTCCGAAGCATCTTCACTTTGGAGCTTCTGAAAGGAAGAGATTTTCCTTCCAAAGCTATCTTCTTCTTCTTCTCAGAAGTTTTCTTCTTGATCATATGAATAGTACTTTTAGGATTGTAGATGCAATCCTTGGCAAAGTGAGAAGTACTACCGCACATGATGCATTCAGTTGGCATGCTTCTGAGAGTCTTCTTTTGAGTGGGAGACTGAGCTTGATCACTTTCCACTTCCTTCTTCATCTTCTCAGATGATGCAGTAGGCTTTTTGGGATGAGGCTTGCTCTTGAAACGGGATGGCTCAGGCTGTGCAGCAGTGGTGCATATTTTATCAGCCTTTTTCTCTTGATTAGGATAATTTGGACATGAACTAGGACTCCTGGTACTAGTTCCATTGTTAAGTCTTTAGTCTTTACCACTTCAAATCCAGCAGAAATGAAAACTTGCTTTTGCTTGGAGTTGAAGGTGGCCTTGATCTCTTGGGCTTTCTTTGACTTTCTTTTGGCTACCCTTATCAAGTTCTTCCTTGTAGACTTGGTAATCCCTAGTTACTTCTTCTCTCTAGAGGAATAGTGTCCCTTCTTAGGATAACCCTTGTCACTCACCTCGGGTTCATCCTTCACTATCTCCTCTACATCTTCATCCTTCTCTTGGATAGGATCAATAGGAGACAGCTCATCTTTACAAGTTCCACACCTTGGAGATCTAATAGATTAGAGTGTGTATGGAGGAGCTATCTCACTTGACCCTAGTCCCTACCTGTTTTGGTAACAAATTTTGCATGCAAGGATAAGGATATTATGTTTTTGAAGGTTTCCTTTTCAAGAACACATTTTTCTACTTTGGCTTTACTGATCACAAGCTCGGCCTGGCATTCAGTTAACTTGGTTATGAGATCTTTGATTTGATTCCTATAGTTTGTATGTTCATGCTTAAGAGTAGAAATGGTTTTCTCTATATCTTCAATTTTAACTTTATAATGATTTTCTACTCTTTTAAATCAGCTTTTAAAATGTTTAAGGACTCAAGATCAGATCTCATTTCCATGTTGTAGGACCTGTACATATTAACTTTAGCAATGCATTCAGGAGTACAAAGATGTTCTAATACCTTGGCTTCTTCATGATCAGCCATCAGTGCTTTGTTTGGAGAAGCATCTTCTACCTGAAAGCTCTAGTCAAAGCCTCCTTCTTCAACAGCAATAGCCTCATGTTGTTTAGGTTGGCTTGGCTTCTCAGTTTTGGGAGCTGTATTAGTGTAGTTTGATCTGGATTGTGCCTGGCCATTGTTTGTCCTTGGTGCCTCTCACTCTCTAGTAAAGTGTCCCATTTGGTTACAATTGTAACACTTCACCTTGCTTTTATTCAGGCCAAACTTTCCACTGGCCATATTACCTGGGAACTTCCTTCTTGTTCTCTTGTAGAACTTCTTGGCTCTATGAGTATGGAGAGCCATCTGTTGAACTATCTCCATGTACTCCAGATCATCTGGATGAATGTAGTCCAAGTCTTTAAGAGTGAAAAGATAGTTTCCATAACTTTCATCAGCAAACACAAAGGCTTGAGTAAAGCTTGTCTCTTGGAATGGGCTTTTTTGGATATAGCTCTCCCTTGGTGTCTCAGAGATGGTGATGTAAGGACCCTTTTGTAAGTTATCAGGGAAGCATATAAGATGATGTTGTGGTTCTCTGCTATCCCTTTCAACCACACGAAGGGCTGAACTCTGCTGATTGTTAGAAGAGCTGCTTGATGGATTTTGTAGGTTCATCTCCATCTAGTAACCACTAAGGATACCATACAGCTCTGTGAGAGTAAGAGTGAAGAGGTTCTCTGTTCTCTTAATGGCCACATAGTAGTGAGTCCATTGTCTGGGAAGACAGAACATGAACTTTCTCACGATGTCCCTATTCTCAAGCTTGACTCCAACATCCATTAAAGTATCCATAATCTCAACATACCTGAAGTATTATTGAGTCATAGTTTTGTCTGTCTTGTAGGTGAATTTCTCAAACTGCTGCTTCATAATGTCTTTTTTGTTCTCCTTGGCTTCCTCGGACCCCTCATACATGAGCTTTAGTGCATCCCAGAGCTGTTTAGCAGTTTTGCACTTCTTGAAGCCTCTGTATATGGATTTTGGAAGAGCAGTTTGAAGAACAATCATGGGTTTCTGATCTACATCTATTTACTTCAAGTCTTCTTTAGAGTAGTCAACCATTTCCTTTGGTATCATCCCACCTCCAGCAGTGGCTGAAGAGGTGCTTGGGATGTGAGGTCCTTTAACAATAGATCTCCACATCCTGCCATCTTAAGACTTGATGAACCCTTCCATACGTTGGCACCAAGTATCAAAGTCATCAGGAGTGATTAGTGGAGACTTTCATGGTACCGGTTTCCATATCAGCCTTAGAGATAACTGCCATTTGAGTTGATAAGTGTTTTGTGAAATTGAAGAGATTTAAGATAGTGAGATCTTACAATCAAAAGCCTAAAATGCTCTGATACCAATTGTAGGATCATTGAAGGGTGGTCAATGCAACAGTTTCACAAGGTGGAGAGATTTAGAACACTTAGCAGATCAACTAGGGAACCGGTTAGGATGAAACAAAGAACACAAGTAAAAAACAATAACAAAACAAGATTGTATGGTTTTTAAGAATGTTGTATATTGCTCTTAAGTTCTTACAAGTGTTACAAAGCTTAATTCTAAATATAAGTACTTGAGATACTTTATACTACATCCTACAGCCAGCCATACTTTGAAGGCCAGCTGCAAGTACTAATCTAGACAACAAGATCAATGTAAAGTCAAAAGGCAGATTGCCTTTTGACTAGTGACTATGACATGCCATAGCTCACATCCTTATCTAGTACAAAAGGATAAAAGTATATAGTTGGAAAGTTACAGACTCAACACCTTATTCTACAGTTGACAAAAGATTGGTCTTTTCACCAAACCATGCTGGTTGGTGAGTCATCAAAAATGGCAGCGAAAAGGTTGTTCAGCTTTTGTCAAAAGTAAGTCAGAGAAAGCATGTCTTCCCTATCTTCGAAAAAATTACTCTTTGGCTTTGGAAGACTTTGTCTTTAAAGCATCAAAAGACTTCATCTTTGGCTTCGAAAGAATTGGTCTTTTGGTTTTGAAAGATTTGATACTTAGCATAATTCACTGAGTTATATCAAATCTTTTGAAGTACTTTCCTTGTACTTCACATGTGTATGCTGAGAGCTCCTTGATTGTTCTTTGGTTGCATCAGCCTTTAAGTGTATTCCTTACAGATGTGGATAGTGCAGATTGGCTGGTGTAAGTAACAGGAAGAGTTTTACCATTTTCTAACATGATTTTATCGGGGCCTCCAAAGTTGGATAAAGTGTGTATGCCGAACAATCTAAGCCCGCATGGTAGGAAGCACTACTGTTAAATATCCAAGCTTGAGGTGGAGGAGTAGAGTGAGCTGATAAAGTGTTAACCATTGGAGGTGTTGGTTAAGTCATGGATGTGAACCACAAGGTCTTTATTAGTGATAAGGCTTTAGGCTAAGGTGAGGTCATCAGCAATGGTATTCATCTTGCGTAAAAATTCAGGAATCAGTCTGGCACCTTTAGGATTATGTGCCAGGCGGGATTTGAGAGAGATGATACGAGAGCGAGAGTTACTCCAATAACTAGCAGACAGACACTCAACAGCTTTAGAACAAGGTGTCGACGAAAGAGTTAACATGTTGAATCTGATCCGAGCAACTACCAAGTAAGGCCCCGAGTAGAGTTTGAACCTAACATAACCAAAGAAGGTATTTCGAATTTAGTTTAGTGGCATCAGTAGGTAGTGTTTTGGATAGGTCTTTAATAGTATCGCTCACGTATGAATTGAGACCGAGGCCAATAAAGGTGGCCATGACCTATCTGTGCATCACAATGAAGTCATGTGGGGTGAGTTTGATGGGGAAGTGAGTGTGAGTGGTGACTTCACTAATGGATTGAGACATGGTGATCGGATGGTTATCGGGGAAAAAAGAAAATTCTAGTGAGAAGGCAGGGTGATAGATTAAAACTTAAAGGAGTTTATGGGCTCTAATTACCATATAAGAATTGATATGTTATGAAAAAGCTTGAGTATATTATTGATTTACATACCATATATCATGGCTTCAAGACATGAATATATGAGATAGTTTAGGAATGGGTCTACAATAAACTAGATTCTAATCTATTATGAATATATTTAAATTATAAACTAAGATAAAATCCCCTCCAATGATTATTTTTTATTTAGTGTTAATATTATGATGGTTGTGGCAGTAGCAGGTTTCACCTTTGATTTGGGATCTTAGGTGTTGGTGCTGGTGGTGGTGAAGATGGTGTGGTAGAGGTGAGAGGAAGCTTAGGGTCTAACCATGTAATTATCATATTTATTAAGTATATAACAATGGTAATCGAGGGTCTACAGTACTTTTGTTTGATTGGTTCTTAATGACGGTTGACCAACTAGGGTGGCTGCCACTTGGAAACCTTTGGCTCTTTTTAAATAAATTGTTCTTAACAAACTCTTAAATACATTTTCTTTTAAATGTTAAAAAAAATTGAGCTGTTTGTTGAATGATAAGTTGTTGCCTCATCTGGGTTCGAGTCCCGTGCAGGCGATATATTTTTAGACAACTTTTATTGGCTTTGTTGATAGTTTTAATTTATTTATTATTATTTTTATTATATAATTAAAAACTAGAGTATTTTCTTTTAATATACAAATAAATGCTTTTAAACCCATTTAATATTTTATTGTCTTTATTTATGACTACAAAACTTGTATTTATAACGACCCCGACACATAACAATACATGTAGCGGAATGATAATCATGATAAACTTAAATTTATAACAACCCCAATGCATAACCGTACATAAGACGAAATGTTAAACCATCATACGTACCAACCCCATGGCAAGGCGCTAGGCAACAACCTAGTTTAAATGAAATGTGAAGTTTTAAAAGATTTTATATAAATTAGCTGCTAATTACATAATTGATTTTTTTTAATTAAAAGTTTATAACAATATCTTAATATAATATCATTTGTTTCTTAATTTTGAGCACGGACCTTGAAGGGACTAATAAGTTAACTACTTAGCTCTATACATAAAGTGTAGGGTAACATTGTATACACTAGATCACCAAGTGATCCCCCGAAACAGGTACGCCCTTTATTTGGTTCTCGATTTTGAAAAAGGTTGTTACAATTCGTCACCTTACACTCCTATTTAAGGAGAGGGGATGGACCCGACATGATAGGAATGACACAACATAGGTGTGGTGGTTTGTGTGGTACCGAAATGAACATTGCCCAACCAACTTTCGCCAGTGGCATGACGGAAGGGATAGATGTCATGAATGAGGTAAGAAGAGAATTAAAGACATTTTATTCAAGTTAATTAATTTTTAATTTAATTTAAATATTGAATGATAGGATGAGAGGAGTGAGAAAAATTTTTGTGGTTGAATAAAAGTTAGTAAGAGTTAATAACAAGCTGAAAAATGATACGACTTCTATGTAAAATAAAGATAGTGCTAATGAGGGCAATAGAAGAAAGTGACTCTCCAGGCCTTCCTCTTATGAACAAACAACTTTAACCATAATGCAATGTGGCATTGAAAAAATATATAACTGTTTAAAAATAAACAAATTAGAGAAGATAAGATGGGAATGTTACGTGATACTAACTCGCGTTGTTGTCAAAGGGTTTAATCATGAGTGTGGCATTAACAACGACAAGACCATTGGTGTCATAACACATTAACATCTCTTAGTGTCTATGGCATCTTCACAAAACACAAATATATATATATATATATATATATATATATATATATATATATATATATATATATATATATAAAGAGAGAGAGAGAGAGAGAGAGAGAGAGGGGGTGGGGGAGGATCCAATAAAAACTAATTTATAAATAAAACCAAGAAATCTACGTCTTAACCATTGATTAATGTTGATCAAGGGTTGTCGGTTAGTATGACATTATTGTAATTTTTTGTGAATTAAATATGGCATTAATTAGTAAACAAGGATATAATAGGCAAATCAATATAATATTTATAAACTCTCATACACTAATAATTATCATATCCCTAAAAATTCTCCCTCCCTTTCTCTCTCTCTCCAAATCTCATAATAATTTCCTAATCTTGTGTTTTTGTAAATCGTAGAAAATGACTAATTTTTTTTAATAAAAATCATAGACTATAGGTAGAAAACATACATTAAGTTCTAGTTTTGTTGGTGTAAATATCGATGATGGGTTGGGTGTTTAGTATCGGTATAAATTTGGCTTACGCATACATATAAAAATCACAACTACAAATAACTATGGTATATTTAGAATCACTACAGATTTGGTTTGTGTATATCAATTAAGGTATGTTGGTCACAACTACAAATAAAAATCACAATATTGTAGGTAGAAAACATACATTAAGTTCTAATTTTGTTAGAGTAAATGTCGATGATGGGTTGGGTGTTTAGGATTAATACAAATTCAGCTTACGTATACGTATATGTAAAGGTGCTAGTACATATATGTAAGATTATTATTACGTATATATTATTGTTACCTTACATACTTACACTTGCCAACGTATGTAACTACACATAACATTTATAGTACGTATACGTATCTGGTAGCAAAAGATATAAAACTAAAATGTTTAAGTTACAAATATGTATGTTCATTTAACTATAAGAAAAATGTATACAAACTATAAATAATAAATTGTTTTTATTTTCTTCGTTTGCTCAAATTCTTTTTCATCATGTTCATATTTTGACGCTTCGGATTCTGATGATGCATCTTCTGACTCATATATATATAAAAAAACAAGGAAGCCTTATTTTTTAAAAATTAAATTTCTAAAATCACTCACTCTCTTTCTCTATCCTCTCTCTCAAGATTATTTAATTCAAAATTCAGAAACCTCATTATAATATTGTATTACGTATATGTAATTGACGTTCAATTAGTTTGTAGACGTGTTTATGTTATGTAATTTGCTAAGTTGCATGTACATATTTTGACATATGTAACAACAATAATATGTATGTGTAATAATAGTGTATCGTATATGTAAAACCAATGTTAAGTTTATATGACATCAGTGTTACGTATATGTACTTCTATAATATATACGTAACTACAGTGTTCTCTTTATGATCGAATACCCCTTTTCCATATAGTTAATCCTCATGTTCATAGCTATTATAGTTACATATATGTAGCTCACGAGGTTGCATATTTGTAACCTTGGTACATATATGTATCCTACATGGACACATAGATCTTTCTACCTTGTATACATAGAAAATCAAAGCACATAGAGAGATGAACATGAATAACTTGATTTGATGTTTTTGGGTACGTATAGAAGTCAAAATACAACATGATCAAGAAAACCCATGTCAATAATTAATTACCCATATATGTTTTAACCCAAGAATTATAAATCCAAAAAAAGTAGAGCTTTCTACCTTGTTTCACAACTCACTTTACCATCATTCTCTATGGAGTTGTCAAATAATACTGCTGGAAATGAAGTTACCTTATACAAAACAAGTTCATTGTCAGTCTAACACTTATCATGCAGCTCATGCATATATAATATATAAAAGATCCCAACATATCAAATTTATTAGCATATGATTATCTATTTAGTAGTAATTACACAAACACATATACAAATACATACATACTTTTATATACACAATTCAAGACTATAACTAAGATAATCTTCGTATCATTTTCCATTCACCTAATCATCATTCTTTTGGTAAGACATCATCAATGGCGTTTCCGGTATTTTCGTGGAATCTTGGTCACCAGAAAAAAAATATATAAATAAAACCGAGAGCACTTTGTATGAATATCTCCAACTTTCTATAGACTTCGTAAGATTTTCCAAAAACAGTGAATCCCAAATTCAAAGTAGATCGATTTAATACCTGGTAGTTTTCGTGACGTTCTGTTTCTTGGTTAAAAGCAGGACAAAAGAGAAATCCATATGAATGATTGAGATTTTATGCCATTTTGATTGAGAAGGAGAACTCCGAGCAGTTCATTTTATTAATCAAATTTAGTTATTTTATATTAGAAAATAGTTTAATAATCAAACTATAAAGATAGAATAAAAGTCATATACTCCTATGCATTTTTGAAATAGTTCAAAAAAATAACGGATTGAATGAGACAGATAAGGATTTCAAATATAGAAGATGATTACCATAAATACTTAAGTGTAACTTTACTAAAAAAACCCTTTACAATAAATTAAAACTAATTAATTTTAAAATTTTATGATTGGTTGATATTGGTTTTTATGGTTTTTAATTATAGAAGTGGTTTTCATTTGATCCCTCCCCTATATAAGGTAGGGTTATCTTGAGAACTATTTTTTTTTTTTTGAGAACTCTAGGAATCAATTTGAGCCACACAGTTTAAGTCACATGTCATTTTCATCTTTTTTTAAACGTTCATAACTTTTTTCCATGGCATTATTTTTTTAAATAAATTTCACCATTAATTTCAGTATATTTTTATTTTTACAACGCCTACCATATTGATATATATTTTTTTTATAAAAATCATCCACTTTTATTTATATTTGTGTAAATATAGATATACACATGTGTAAATCTAGTTATACACATGTGTAATACCGGATTTGCACATGTATAAATCTGGTATTACACATGTGCAGAACGTGCTCCGTAAAAAAGACGATAATTTTTTTATTTATTTTACAAAAGAGGGAAACGAGGGAAACTTTTTTGTGTTTTTATTTTTTTTATTTTTGTTTTATTCATTTTATAATTTTTATTATATTTTTTTTAATTATCATCTTACCATTGAAAACTAATGGCTCACATTGGTTCCTAGAGGTCTCATAAAAAAAGTTCTTATTATATATACACACATATATATATATGTATGTGTATATATATATACATATATATATTTATATGTGTATATATATATACATACATATATATATGTATACATATAAATATATATATATATATATATATATATATATGTATATATATAAATATATATGTATATATATATATATATGTATATATATGTATATACATATATATATATATATACATAGGGATGAGTTCATATGAAAACCCTCCCTTTTTGTGAAAACTTTTTAACCCAAGTATCCACATTTCATTTGGCATCAAAATAGAATATTTCATTTTAATGGTAAAGATCATATAATGGGTAAAATTATAATCTTCTATGTTGTCATCTTTTTGGTACAATCTCCAGAATGTACTTTTTTTATTTTTTATTCATCTACTATACTATCTACCCTTAAACCATATTATCTTTTTTTATTTATATCCATCAACTATAACCACAACCCAACAACCGACCTCATCATCGTCTACACAGTAACCATAACCGAATATAAAACAAACGATATTAAACTATGTAACTACAACTCCATGACTTCAGAAACCTAACAACCAAATCAACATTTAATCATGTAACTACACTACCGTAAAGAAATTTCATCATTGTAATTAAGCCACATCTAGGATGGAAATAAGTGTTAGTGTATGTCCACTGTGGACACTTAGGCTATCTGCTCTGGACACTTAAATATTCAAGTGTACACAGCGGACAGCCTAAGTGTCCACAACGGACATTCTAAGAATGTTAAGTGTCCACAGCGGACAGTCTAAGTATCCACAGCGGACACTTAAACATTCTTAAAATGTTCGCTGTGGAAACTTAGGCTATCCGCTATGGACACTTAAACATTCTTAGAATGTCCACTGTGGACACTTAGGTTGTCCGCTGTGGACACTTAAACATTCAAGTGTACACAGTGGACGGCCTAATTGTCCACAACGAACATTCTAAGAATGTTCAAGTGTCCACAGCGGACAGCCTAAGTGTCCACAGCGGACACTTAAACATTCTTAGAATGTCCGCTATGGACACTTAAACATTCAAATGTACACAACGGACAACCTAAGTGTCCACAGCGGACATTCTAAGTGTAACACTCGAAACCTTGGTCAAAATAAAAAGAAAAGAAAAGTATTTTGAAGAAAATAAAAAAAAGGTAAAGATGAGGGGTGTAAAGTGTAAAAGTACACCAAAAAGTCAAAAAGATGTGTATAAGGGGCATGGTCGCCCATGCTCTTTCTACTGCTGCTGCTACCGGAAGAAAAGAAGAAGAAAGAGCTGAAAACCCTTGTTTCCCTCGGTTGTGAAGAAGGAAGGCTGTATTCTTCAAAGGTTAGTGTGTTTATATGTTAATTGGTTTGGTTTTATGGGGTTTTCAACCTTAAAACCAATTATTAAGTGTTCTATGTGGTTTGGTGTTTGTTTTGTTTGTTTTTTTAGGTGTTTGAACTCTAGTACAGGCAAGTTTGGAGAAGTGTTACTTGTTTTCTTCTACAGGTGAGTTCTAGACCCCGGTTTCTATGTGTTTTAAACTGTTTTGGGGCTGAAAATGCATGATTAAAATGTTTTACAACTGATTTATGTTTACCCGTATGTTGTGTATGTTTATGCTTATGTTTATGCTTGTTTATGTGTTGTGGTTGCTTAGAATGTTAAGTTTATGCTTAGAACAGGTGCAAATGCAGATCTGGGATAGTTTTGATTCTGAAAAATGTATAACAGGTGGTCATGCGCCCAAACAGGGCCCATGCGCCTGAGGTTTTGACTTAGAAAAGCCTAAGTACAGGCCATGCACCCAAACAGGGCCCATACACCTGGAATATTTGCCTTAGAAAGATTGTGGGGCTCATGCGCCCCAATAGTGCCCAAACGCCCAAGGTTTTGCCTGAAATTGACAAGTGTAAACTCATGCGCCTAAATAGTTTCATGCGCCCAACCCTTTGTTCAGGCGCCTAAGTGCTAGTCCATGCGCCTGAACAGTTCATGCGCCCAGAATGTAAGCTGAAATGCCCAAGTGTAGGATTCATTAGC
Source organism: Flaveria sonorensis (assembly GCA_025506505.1). Taxonomy (NCBI): domain Eukaryota; kingdom Viridiplantae; phylum Streptophyta; class Magnoliopsida; order Asterales; family Asteraceae; genus Flaveria; species Flaveria sonorensis. The sequence goes on from CM046433.1 coordinate 37,327,254, forward strand.
CTGAATAGTGTTAAAGCGCCTAAGTAGGGCTCATGCGCCTGCATAGTGTCCATGCGCCTAAACACTTAGAAAATTTTCTGGAATTTTGGGAAATCAGAATTTTAGGGTTTGACCCTGGTTTGACTTGGTGATATTACTTGATTATTTTATTTATGTTTTAGGTTGTTCTTGTGTTCCTATATATTATATTATTATGTAACTTTACGTGGTGTGATTTATTCGTATACGTAAAGTATTATCATTAAAGAAAGTGGAAAGATTAATGATAATAAGAAGTGGAACATAAAGAAAGGAAGAAAGACTTGCAAGCAAATTCACATGAGGTTCACAACCACTAGGTTGTTAGCTCAACTGTGTACGGTTTAGCTAACCCGTTGGATGCACACAGGGTCAATCTTTGAGATTGAGGGGACCCTTGTTACTGCCCCGGTACTGAAGTCGTCTTCGTGCATTAGTATGGGGTCTATGTGTAGACCTCGACTCAGTACCAGTTTAGTGCGCAATATCGGGGGCATAGCACATTGGTCCACATTAAGTGAAAGATTAAAATAAAAGTTCGGATGAACATGATGTAAATGGTAAAAGAAGATAATGGATGTTATCTCAACTATACGTATGATGTGTGATCACGTACGAATGAAAAGTATATTATTTTAAAGGGTATTTTTGTATACAAACCTTTTAAGGTATTTTAATTTTTTAAAACTAGAACTCACTCAGCAATGCTGACTTTTATGCATTTTCAGTTGGCAGGTAATTTTTACTGAGGATGGCACTCGGGGAGGCTACTCGTCGGGGCTAGACTGGCATCCGTTCACGCATACTAATATTGTTGTTTTGTAATGCAATTAACATGATCTTTTGTAACTATTAACAATTAACAATGTATTGCTTAGCAACAGTATTTATTAATGAAGTGAATGGCTTTTGATATTAATTCCGCTGCATTGGTTTATTAACTATGTAATGCTTTATGCTATGATTGACCAACTATGAGGTCTCTGGGAACGGGGCCATACAAGTTGGTATCAGAGCCAAAGTTTAAGAGAAATAGGTAAATATTTTCAAAACCTAAACTTAAACTGAGAATGGGACAAATGGAGGGATGCCAGCCCTAGTAGCTACCTGCCATCAGGTATTTATTTTCTTAATATCAACCGGTATTATGTGCGTGTCCTATTTGATTTATGTACCTTTAGTAGATTTGGATACTAATGTAGTCAGGATAGGAAATGCTCGGGGGATGAAGAGTAAAGTAAGTGGCTAATCACAACTGGCCACTGTAATTAGGGACTTACTATACTTAACATAAACTGAGCTATTACCTTGAATCACTGTGTTGGTGTTTGAATCTTATAGTGTTTAGAGGATGGTTAGGGGAAGATCATCGAAAGCTTCTCGTGGTGGAATGCGGGGTGTTCGTGGTAGGCCACGTAGTACAAGGAACAAGACCAAGACCGCAAAGACGGCTCTTGCTGAGCCTGATCTTCATCACCCAGAGGGCGGTAACGAGAGTGCTAATCTGAGAGCCTCGGTGAAGGAGGCAGTGGTGGAGGAGGTTCACCAAGTCATGCAGACGATCCTACCGTCTGTAGTGACTGAAGTTATCCGGGCTGTTAGAGAAGACGAAAGGAAAAAGAAGGAGGAGGAAAGGAGGACGACTGATGGCAGGAGGGAGAATGTAAGAGGTCGCAATGATGAAGAGGAGCTGAATGTTTAAAGGGGAGCCTCCAGTAATGAAGAAGAGGTGGTGGTGCGGGAAACCACGAGGGGATGTAGCTACGGGGCATTCCAACGGTGTAAACCCCCTACTTTTGATGGTAATGGCAATGATGCAGCTGTCCACCGCTGGATAAGGGAGATGGAGGCAGTATTGAAGATCAGTGAGTGTCAGGAAGACCAGAAAGTGATGTTCGCCACTCACTCATTTGTCGACTCGGCACTATGTTGGTGGGACAATCTTGTCCAAGCCAAGGGTGACAGGGCCATCGAGAGAATGAGATGGGGAGAGCTGAAGAAGTTGGTGATTGAGGAATTCTGTCCTCACCGAGAACTCAACAAGATCGAAAGGGAGTCTTTCAGCTGGAGGCAGGAACTATGACCCACCAGCAATATACCGTCAAGTTTAACGAAATGGCGAGGTTGGTGCCGGATCAGGTTACGCCGGTATCGAGGAAGATCAATCGGTACGTTTAGGGACTACCGGCTGACATCCACAGACATTTAATCGCTGCCCAACCGAGCACTTTTAGGTCGGCAGTGGATTAGGCGGGAATGTTGTATGATGAAAGGGAAGTAGCGGTGGTTGAGGTGAAGAAGGCGGACGGCGATGATAAGAACTGGAGAGGTAAGCGGTTTGGGTGTGGTGGTTACACCCCAAACAACAAAAGAAGGAGGATGGATGATCGACGGGTGGTGTCATCAGGCCCGAGGTTGAAGAAGTGCGACCGATGTGGTAGGGAGCACACTGGTGATTGTATGAGGGGAGTGACTGTATGCTTCAAGTGTGGGAAGCCCGGTGACATAGCATGAGATTGTGGAGTGCCGAAGTGCTTTAACTGTGGCGGGACTGGCCACAGGAACTATGAGTGCAAGAACCCGAGAGCTGAGAGCTCTGGGGCCAAGAAGGGGACTAAAGAAGGTGGACAGAGGGCAAGTGCTAGAGCCTTCATGATTACCCGAGAGGAAGCCTGGGTAGACCCCGATGTCGTGTCAGGTATGTTTCTAGTAAACCAAACTTGTGCCTCTGTATTATTTGATTCTGGTGCTAGTAGGAGTTTCATATCTGCTGCTTTCTGTGCTAAGTTGACTATTAATAGTAGAAGTATGGATGAGCCTTTTGATGTAGAAACTGTTATTGGTAAGTCAACCAGAATTTCTAGTATGATTGAAGATTATGGCATAGAATTAGAAGGCCATAGGTTTGATGCTATACTATATGTGATGCCCCTAGGAGGATTCGATGTAGTACTAGGGATGGACTGGTTAGCAACCTATGAGGCAAACATCGTGTGTCACAAGAAGATGATTCAACTAATTACGCCCGATGGAAGTTCGGTGACAGCCTACGGTGACCGCGTCGCTACGGTTCCGAGGGTGATTTCGATGGCAGTGGCAGAGAAGTGCATGAACCGAGGATGTAGTACCTATCTGGCTTATGTAAAGAATGTGGATGCGTCGATACCACAATTTCTTGAGGTTCCAGTGGTGTGTGACTTCCCGGACGTGTTCCCAGAAGATTTACCAGATGTGCCACCTGACCATGAGATCAAGTTTCAGATTGACCTGATACCCGGTGCTCAGCCCGTTGCCAAAGCACCGTATCGGTTAGCTCCGTCTGAGATGAAAGAGCTGATGGATCAGCTGCAGGAGTTGATGGACAAGGGGTTCATTCGACAAAGCATCTCTCCCTGGGGTGCTCTGGTCCTGTTTGTCAAGAAGAAAGACGGTAGTATGAGAATGTGTATAGACTACCGGGAGTTAAACAAGTTAACGGTGAAGAACCGATACCCCATACTAAGAATAGATGACTTGTTTAACCAGCTCCAAGGTGCCAGTTGGTTCTCAAGGATAGACCTCGGATCTGGCTACCATCAATTGAAGGTAAAGGAGCAAGACATCCCTAAGACAGCTTTTCGCACGCGTTATGGACACTACGAGTTTCTCGTCATGTCCTTCGGTCTGACTAACGCGCCAGCTGCCTTTATGGATTTGATGAACCGAGTGTGTCAGCCAATGTTGGATAAGTCAGTGATTGTGTTTATTGATGATATTCTGATTTATTCAAGGAGCGAAGAAGAACATGTTAATCACATACGTTAGGTGTTGGAGACACTTAGAAGAGAGAAGCTTTATGCTAAATTCTCTAAGTGTGTTTTTTGGTTGCGCGAGGTTCAATTTCTAGGTCACGTGGTCAATCCCGAAGGAATCATGGTGGACCTGGCAAAGGTTGAGGCAGTGATGCAATGGAAGTCTCCTAAGACGCCATCCGAGATTCGTAGTTTCTTGGGTTTGGCGGGCTACTACAGAAGGTTTATTCAAGACTTCTCCAAAATAGCCTCACCTTTGACCAAATTGACTCGTAAGGATGTGAAGTATGTGTGGGGACGGGAACAGGAGGATGCTTTTGATTAGTTAAAAGCAAGATTGACTCAGGCTCCTGTCTTGACATTGCCCGAAGAAAGTGAAGACTTAGTGGTATACTCGGATGTTTCCTATTCTGGACTAGGTTGCGTGTTGATGCAACGTGGAAGGGTAATAGCCTATGCGTCTCGACAGCTAAAAACTCATAAAGTCAATTATCCCACTCATGATTTGGAGCTCGCAGCTGTGGTCTTCGCCCTAAAGATTTGGAGGCACTACTTGTACGGGGTGAAATGCACAATCTTCACGGACCACAAGAGCTTAAAGTATTTCTTTGAGCAAAAGGATCTCAACATGAGGCAGAGGAGGTGGTTGGAATTAATCAAGGGCTATGACTGCGAGATCCATTACCACCCGGGCAAGGCCAACGTAGTGGCCGACGCCCTTAGCCGAAAAGAGAGACTTGAGCCGATTCGGGTGAGGGCATATCAATTGGTGATGACCTCTGACATGATGACACAGGTCAAAGAATTTCAGAACGAGGCATTAAAGGAAGAACGCCTTAACGCTGAAAGAATGAGAGGTCTAGTCGAGGAATTGGGGGAGAACACCCACGAGGTTAAGACTCGTTTTGGACGGATGTGGATTCCTCGGTATGGGGATCTACGTGGGCGAATTATGGACGAAGATCATAAGACTCGATACTCCATTCATCCCAGTGCTATCAAGATGTATCAAGATATGAGGAAGGACTACTGGTGGCCGGGTATGAAGCGCGATGTAGTGGAGTATGTGGGTAAGTGGCTTACTTGCTTGCAAGTGAAGGCACAACACCAAAAGCCATACGGGAAGATCCAACCCTTGGATATACCTGAATGGAA